>CAJUYH010001423.1:42962-92198 GCA_910591685.1 Galerucella tenella | reverse complement strand
AGTTGATATATGGGTACCATATACCTTTAGTTAGGAGGTAAAATATTATTAGGTGGTCGTGGACAAAATACTCTAGTCTAATAAGCAGCATATATATAGTAATAGCTAGCTAAAAAATTAATTACCCCAAGGTTAAAAAAAAATAATTTATACTGCTGTTTTAACTTATCTAAAGTTATCTGAAACAAATTATATAATACATAGATAATATTTGCATAGTTTAGTATCTGTAACAAAAATCAAATGGAAACAATCGAAAACAATGAGAGCGTGCAAAAGATAAATCTTATAGGAGATTTTGAATTAAGCCTGCATTCTTTCCAGTCATCGCTGTCCCGTTCTCAATCTAGTTTGATTGGAGAAGTGAAAGTGAAAACCACTAAAACATGGGCTCCGAAGAAAAATTAGAAAAATCTGAAAAATCGAATCAAATAGGGGGAGCAGACAAAGAGAAAAGAAAAAAAGGGCATCGGTCCCCACAACCTCCTGGTTTAAAAGATGATTTGACTACAATTGCACATATTTGTATTATCCTATTTGTTCTTCTTATTTTGTATGCATGTTTTTCAAAACCATTCGAGTATTTCTCATGGCATCCTCTATTATTTGCTATTGGGGTAAGTTTCTTACTTATTATTTCATTCAATACATTCTATATTTTAATTTCATAACAAATATAAATATACCTATATAAATATCAATATATAAATTATACTATAGTAAACATATTTTGTCTTCTTTTGTAGTGGATGCTCATAATGAATGAAGGAGTTTTGTTTATTTCAAAAGAAAATCCAGTGGTAAGACGACTCAACTTAAACCGCACTCTAAAACTCCGCTACCATTGGATAGCCACAGTTATAAGCTTAGTTTTAATATTATTTGGATTTATAGTAGCAGTTCAGATGAAAGACGCAAGAGGTAAAGAACATTTCAAAAGTTTACATGCTATATTTGGGCTTATCGCTTTAATAGGATGTATACCTTCGACTATTAATGGTACTGCAGCCTTGTTTGACGTTGAACTTAAACGTTTCATAAAACCGTCTTTAAATGAAGGAATTCATGTTGCTAGTGGTAGTGTTGTAGTTATTTTTGGTGGACTGTCTCTTATTATGAGCGTTTTTACTAATTGGTTTAAGAACCATACAGATAACAATAAATATATGCTAATGCTAGGACTGGTTACAACTATTTACGTTGCCGTATGGACATCACAAAGACCTTTGCGTAAGACGCTGAGAAAATTCTTTAAAGTTGAAATTTAACTGTCAAATACTATAAAATAAAAACCAAATGCAATGTGGTTTTCTTAGCAAATTTGATTCCTTTTTGTGTAGTTTTGCATAATTATTCATTTTTATAAGTATTATATCGGTTACCATTTTTTAATGTATGCCCAACTATAACAATTGTACCAAATACAAATTATGGTTGTGTTAATATTTTAATGTCAACAGACCTCCTTATGCAACATATTTGTTTTTTAACTGTTTTTTGTAAAACTCCAACACAATGTTATAATCACTCGCTTGTATACCAAAAGCAGCTATACTTTTATTAATAACAATAAAAAAAACTATATTATTATTAATAAATATATTCGTAGCCAACCAGTTTTATTATTGCATTTATAACGATAATAAAAAGCACCATTATAAAATGCTTTTACAGCAAAGTATCACTCAGAGCTAATATGCTATATAAAACATATTTTATAAACGTTTATAAAATAGCTCTATAACTTATTCTATAACTTTGCTGTAAAGACGCTTTCAAAACAATTTTAGAGACAAAAAAGTTAAGCACAACAAATTTATCGTGAATTTATACTTTATTAAACAAGCGACATTAAAACAATTATAAAATATATTAGTTCGCTAACGATGTCGTATTTTCTATTTGGGTGTTTAGAATTGCTAATTTAAGTTTTGTTTTAATTATAAGTGTTTTGTGATTATTTTATTTTTGATTCAAATAAAGATATATATTATACTGCCTTTTATCTACTTCTATCAAACTGATGATAGCACAACCACTGCAAAGCATAATTATTTTTTAATTCAAACCTTATGAAGGATTTGTAGTATTTTTCTTTTGGCAATTTATGCCAATTTCCGACTACACACTTTTTAAAGTATTCATCTATGCTCTCCCGAATACAAAACGTCTTTCACGTCCATCTAGCGCCATCCCACGGTCAGTTCGAATCCTCTCGGTCTTACACATTGGGCTACCCTTCTATAAGCATCTATATTCGTTGGTTTCATGTTTACACTTTACCGCCATATCGTTGCCAATACACCGGCATTAAATTGGGTTGGTCAGAAAGTAAACGAATCACTAAGACTAATGGTGCTCCAAATGATAAAATTCGGACGAATGAAATTGAGATTATTCTAGTCCAAATAAAAAGTTTGATGATTTATAGTTAGGGAGGCGAGGTCGCTAAATGGCGACATTCTCGAGCGCCGTCGAGACCTATCAAAATCGAAAGATAAAGTAATTTCGAAAAGAAAAGCTCGTATGGTAAAAACCATTTTAGCGGGGTATGGCGTGTACGGTTTTTCAAAAATGTTAAGAAAAACAGTTACTTGGGCATTCTCGAGCGCGTCAGATATTCATACCACATATGCCCCAAGTGCCTCTGATAACAACGGTATACTAATCTGCCGGTTTGCGTGGTGGGGGTAGGCATATAAAGTAGTCAAAAATCCGAAAAAAAAAATTTACTCGAGCGCGTCAGAATTTCGGAAGGGGTGTTAAGTAGGCCCCAAGGAAGCTCCCTTTAAAAAAACCATTGTCTAATATAAAGAAACAATGAAAAAACTGACGATAAGTTACGACAAATTTTTGAAAATGCAAAAAAAAGTTCTTTCGAAATACGAGAGCGCGTCAGATTTTCATAGGGGAGGTTCTCGGTATCCTGAAAGCATATTTTCTTAATCTGACTAAAATGTTGGTGGGTTCTTTTGATCTGACCGAAAAAGGTCTGTATTACATGTTTATGACACATTCCATTTTTTTTGCTTCAATTCTTCACTTCGTTTTGCTTACGGTACGTCCAAAAAACAATAACACCCTCCGTTTACGAGATATTATACTCACAAAAACGAGAGTTTGAGTTTTCATGAGGCTTCAAGTCCAAGTTTTAACTTTGGACAAAAATGTAGAGACCTTTTTAATTACCTTTTTTTTTGTAAAATGTATCGTTCGCGACTTATATGCCGCAACGCGTTTTTCGGAAGACGAAATGGCTCCTCCACACTTCCGGTCATGCGGAAACCGGCAGATTTTGTATTTTTAGATTATATTCTTCATAATAAAAAAATAAAAATCGCGCTCGAGAATGCCGGATTAACGTTTTTTTTTACAAGTTCGCGACCCTATAACTCGGCAGCGTCAAGGTCTTATCGTCAGATTAGTTAAATTTAGTCTTAAAACACTAAAATCAACCCCCAATATCTTAATCTGACGCGCTCGAGTATTTCAGACTATCGATGATTTTTTTACCAATCTGATCGTCTATCCTAGGCGCGCGTCACTACATATAGAGCTAATACTTTCCAAAGTTGTTCTATTAGGTCTAACGTATCTCTCATATCTTCAATTGCCCCGCTCGAGTATTCCCGAAAAATCCCCTATTCGCCTCCCTAACTGTTAGTTCATACTGTCGATATTGATTAATGTTTATTTACCAAACCATAATATTCTACTATTCATGATTATTGTTGGCACACAATTGATGATTTTCAATAATCAATTCATCAAAACAGGTAATAAATCAATTTAAACAGAAAGTTGCATTTTGATTTAATGGTACACATATTCAATTCAATACAATATAAAATAAATTACCTAAGTCACAATTATTTTCATCATGCAATTTGTGTAAACAATCATCTAATATTAAATGACATAAATAGCCTGTTATACATTTTGCTGGGAATTACACAAGGTATTTCAAGACAAAGAGGGACAATGGAAAATGTTACTATAACCTAAACCCTGTTTCATATAAATATAATAAAAATTGTAAGAAAATCCCTCCGTGGGTCTGTACAGACAAAATACTGAGGAGCGACCAAGTCCCTCGCCTGGACAGACAGGTACTGATCACACAACAGTGAAACCAGTCAGACGAACGGCTCGGTGGCGCGAAAACTAGTATACAGACCACTGAGTCGCATTTACTTATACATAATTCATGTGGACGTGCTAGATGCAGAGTAGTCATGTGAAAAGGTAAATAATTAAAATTTACCAGTGGTAGCGTAATCAAATCAAGTACAAATGTCAGAATCCCCTCACTCTGGAGGGGTGCGAACAGAGAGGAAGTACAGGAATGGAAGGATGAGGAAATGGAGAGAAGGTGTGATGAGTATGAGGGCGTGCTAAAAGGAGCGATTGGGAGCAGGAGAAATTGGGTGGACCGGAAATTCGGAGAGGTGAACTACTTCTTGACGCAGGTGCTCACAGGGCATGGGTCAAGAGTGGGTTACCTCCACAAGATTGGGAAAAGAAAAGCTGGAGTGTGCGAGAGATGTGAGGTGGTGGATGATGTGGGACATGTGTTTAGATGTTGGAAGAAAGAGGAAGTTTTGAAGAAGTTAGAAAATAAACTGGGAGAGGCGGTGTATTGGGAAAATATGGTGGAGATTATGTTGAGGGGCGAGGAGGAATGGATGGAGATAAGTGGCGTAGTAGAGAGCATGATTATGGAAAGGAAAGGACTCGTTAGACAGAAGGGAGAAGATGACGGAGAGTGTGTGAGGGACCGCCGCCCGTCTTGAAGTATGCTAGGCTAGGTAGTGATTCCAAGGCGGGAGTAACGGCGAGTTTGAGGTGGATTTGGTTGGTAGGCATCTCCGTGGGGATGAGTCCAAAACTGTCTGGGTACTGGTTAAGGACCCAGTGGAACATGAGTTACCCATCTCGGCCCGAAAAAAAAAAAGAAAAAGCAGCAGTACACAACTTCAACTACATAGTAGGGTTATGTTTGGAGGTAATTAAAATTTCCCAGTGTTATTTTGGAATCAGTTCAAGTTTCAGAAAACTATGTTCGCAAAACATACAAGATTGTGTACACATCCATCTTTTCCATCATCTGTCAAAATTTTTTAAACTGTTCCATGTGTTCAGCATGGAGTAAAATACCAAATGTTTGTGCAAGATAGAGTGGCCCATAAAATCGCATTTTACTGAAAGAAACAACTTTTCAGCAGTATCACTTCAAAAATACAATGTTTATGATTATTTTGAGGGTAACACTCTATAATGATCAGGGGTGCTAAATAGAACATGGAAATGAAAAGATAATTGAATTAAAACATTTTAATAGCTCCAATACTGTGGCAAGTATTAAAAATAACGTTTTTTTAAGAAAAAAATGTACAACCCAATTTCATTTTCTAATTGTTGATCATTTTAAAATCTCTAAACTTGGGGGGTCACTGTTGTGATAACAGTATGAATATGTTGACAAGTTCATTGAAACTTTGATCATTAATATTCTATGTTAGAATCTCTACTGTTTCCTCAAACTAGAAATTGAATTGAAGATCTTTTAAATTTGGCAAAAACTATTTGAATCCAGATAATATAATTTGCTGATCTCAAAAATTTTGTCATAAAAATATCATTTCACCTATTCCAATCTTAAACTTAAATCCCTCTTTGCAAGAATATACTGTAACGTGATAAAAAAATTCTATTAAATGAATATTAATTGGTAGCACATTGTACACGTTGTCCTTGTCCGTGCATTTCATCATCTTCATCATATGCATTCTTGGCTGATCTTCGTCTAGCTTCAGTTTCTGGATCGAAATCAACAAGCATCACTTCTTCAGCATGATCAGATATCATGGTTTCGTCTCTGGGCGGCAAGGCATTCTCCAAAGCTGGTATAACTTCTGGTGGAATGGTTTTTGGAAATTGTACCATAAATTGAATTATAAGACGGCCTTTCTCAAATGGATTTTTGTATTGTGGCATACCTTTAACAAAGTTGTGACATTTACTAGATGTGTAATTGGTTGTTTCTTTAAAAAATTACTAAATGCAATAGAAATGAACTCTATAGATAGCTGAATCATTTCAGAAATTTATATTTATAATTATGCCATTATTTGTCACCTATTTGTTACATTAATTAAAAATTAGTCAATTGTCATTTAAAAAAAAAAACAAGGTTATTCTTGCACTTAGAAGGACGTTTTGACGATAATACTCCACATGAGAGCATTAAATAGAAGAGGTATGACAGCCCAACACCCAATGTGGATCTCTAGAATATCCGAGATGAAAAAGAGTAAAGACTTTGTCTCCATCTGCTCAAACAAAGGATGTTTACAAGGAGTAGCAGGGCCGCGCCGCCCATGTGTGCGCCAAGGCAAAAGGGACGCCGCTATCGAAATTATTTTTTTACACTTACACATCATTATATTTTTTCGTAGTGGTGTATCGATAAGTAAATAGGTATAATAGACGCAACAAATGCCTGTAAACAACAAAACATAATATTGTACAAGTGTCCCAAGATAATATTCACGTTTGTGGTTTAATTTTACGCTTTGGGCTTTAGCCGTGAGTTTGTTTAAATAAATTTATGAACGCAACCCATGAGTGGTAGTAATAAAGATTTAAAAAAAAGTAATAATCTGGTTACCAGAATTTAATGAGAAGAAAACAAGGAGAATGTGATAAAATTATAACTAAGAAAAGTAAATATTCAAGGGCTCTATCTTCCACTTCCAAAGAATCATTATAGACAGAAACCAGTCATCTATGAAGGTATATAGACATACACGAAACTATTGAAGATTTCACAAACAACAAAGCTTGAAGAGTGGAAAAAATATAATTTGTTTTTTCGTTTATTTTTTGGGAATCAAACCACAAAAATGTTTTTATATTTTTTATTTCGACGTTTCGGTAGCGTTCCAGCCAGCTATAAAATATAAAAACATTATTGTGGTTTGATTCCCAAAAAAAATAAAGGAAAAAAGAATAAGTTGTGCCACAAGAAACGTACAGAAGATAATATAATTGGAATATATTTATTTATATTGTTACACATTTAAGACTTTTGTTGTCTTTTTTTCATAGCATACGTAATAGTTAAATTAGTATGAGATTATGTAGAACATCATAAATGAAGTATATATTCTAAAAATTTTATTTGCGTTCAATTTTTCGAAGAAATTGGCAAGCGGAAGCGAACTGGTTTTACCTATTCAGGAAAATATTATCTAATTATATAAAACTCGAGAGCATTTATGCCGGTCAAAATTAACAAATAATTGAGATTCGTGAAAAAAAGCGCTTCATGGGTTTCGCACACAGGCGCTGTGAGGGGTCGCCGCGGCGGAGGAGTAGATACAGACTAAGTAGGAAGGGAATCCTTAACAGATAGCTCTAGCGAGCAATAGAATGGACCAGAATAGGAACCAAATACTCTTGATAACTTGCAAAAAAACCACAAGCGACAGGAAATTCACACCATAAGGAAGTGTGCCTAGGGTTGTGAGACAATTTTTCTGAATGTCACGTCACAGTCATTATGAAAATGACTGTCATGTCAGATATTTTTATGACACCCTTGTAATTTATTTTATATCAATTTTGATTAAAAAAATATCTGACCGTCATTCAAGTATATGACAGTAATAAACACTATAACTGACTGTCATTAAACTATATTACAGTCATATATTTGGATAAATCTGTTTTGGAGTTGCATGATGGCTTTACTTATAATACTTATATAAATATAATATCCTACATTTAAGATAAAGCAGTTAAAATAATGATAAATGACCATAAACGACAAAAATTACATATAAATGACAAAAATTACATATAAATGACAAAAATGATGTATAAATGACAAAAATGATGTATAAATGACTTGTTTAAGAGTCACGTAAATAAATGACCGTCATTTTACATCCCTAAGTGTGCCCAGTTTGATTTTGATAATAGGATAGGATTATCATTATACTGGAAAGTCAAGTAGAAGATAAAGCACAAGTTATTGTGTATCAATTATAAAATGGTGTGGAACTCAAGAAATTACACAAGTAAATCATCACCTTATTATGAGTTACGGAACACACTGGAATAGAAAGAAATTTAGTAGCATACGAACTAGCAAAGAAAGGGGATGTTGTTTTTGTAGTACAGAAAAGAAAAATTGTATTCATTGAGATAAAGTGCTGAAAAATCTGGAACCAAGAGTTAAAGGCCAAATTGTAAATGTCAAAGAAAAAACGTATCCCCACTACTGTTAAATATTTTCACCATTAATATTTTTGACCTATATAAAGATCTCTACCTTTTTTTATTCAACTTCTAAGCAAATACATAAAAAAAAACTTTAAAAATTCAAATTATATTCAAAAGAAAGTTACTAACCTTCATTCAAAATGCATTTGTAATCGCCGTGTTTAATAACTTCACCAGGAAGTGCAGTTATCACGAGTTCTCTTCCATCCAAAGTAGAAATATTTTTCTGAAAACCACACAAAGATTCTATAAGCTGAATCTCCATTCTCATGACCAAATCATTCACATTATGCCTCCTAAATATGGGGTGTTCTTTTTCATCAAGAACAATTATAATATCACCAGGTTCCAATTCGGGTTCTTGATCACCTTCACCATTAAATATTATTTTTTGACCATCAACCATACCTTTATCAATATGTACTTCTAATACTTTGCGTTCACGTACTACCTTTTTACCATTACATTGTTTACAGCGATCTTTTGGATTGATTCTTTCACCTTGGCCTCGGCAATCAGGACAAATGGATTGAATTTGTTGAAGCATTCCTGAAAAATAGATAAATTATATTGGAAAAAATTTACTTGTATGTAAATTTTCTACTCATATTGATATTCAATTATGAATGTCAAAATAGCCAAGCAAATTTACAAACCTACTCCCAGTTGTTGAACTTGTACATGCATTCCAGTACCTCTACAGGTAGGGCACTGTTCGACAGCCCCTTTTTTTCCACCGCGACCTTCGCATTTATCACAAATAACATTTTTTTGTAATGCCAATTTTCTAACTGCTCCCTTATAAAGTTCCTCTAAAGTAACAGTTAGTTGATGAACTACATCTTTACCCCTCCGTTCTTTTCTTCGACGACCACCTCCTCCAAATCCACCACTAAAATTATTAAATGAAAATGAATGTTTCTCATATTCAAAATCAAATCAAAATACAACAACCTACCTGAAGAACATGTCAAACAGATCCATTGGACTCGAGAAGCCTCCTCCAACTCCACCTTCTTTAAGTGCCTGTTCTCCACCTTGATCATAGATTTTCTTTTTTTCGGGGTCTGAAAGAACTTCATAAGCTTGTGATATTTGTTTGAATTTTTCGCCTTCATTTGGATTTTTGTCAGGATGGTATTTCAAAGCCAATTTTCTGTATGCCTTCTTTAAATCATCCGGAGTACATCCTGGTGAAACACCAAGAATATCGTAAAATTTCGTTTCCTTAACCATGCCTGCAAGGTGTTTGTTATACTTTATGTAACTGTTTGACAAACTACTGTTCCTTTTAAACAAATCGTATATAAACGATAATTAATTAAAGCGATTTTTGGTAGTTATTGTATGTTACACAAATTCTGGAATATTTTAATACGAGCTCTAAGTTGAAAATGCCTTGCACTTCAACAAGGAACCAACAAAAAAGAATGATTCTATTCTATTCTAGAATCATCCATGCAAACGTCACCATGACGTTCAGGGTCAAGTCAATTTCAATTTCGTATATTTATAGGATTATAATCCATACAATTTTACATTCAATTAATGTTATAAAATCGATCCAGCCAAGATTAGTTTTATAGTTTTTATTTAAACCTGCATTTTACAATTAATCTATTATATTAATTTTCAATAAATATTCCAAAAATGGATTTTCTAATATTTGATTCCTAAAGACCACAACCGTTTTAAAAGCAGCTGATCTCGAAAAATAAGCTTGATGGTTTTGGCCAAAAATAGTCAGAATTATGTGAAACAAGTTCACAAATTCACAAAAGGTCTGTTTTATATTCCTCAATCAATATATGGTGGGAAAAGTTGTATATCTTATCTATAAATAAATACCCTACCCTAACATTTTGATTTTCTTCCTATGGTTGACGCATGGCCACCTAGAATAGGTGGCCATGGTTGACGTATATACCTGAAATTTACTGCTGTAACGCAAAAATTTCACCTAATTCGTTTTAGTGCCATCTTTTTTTTTTGGTCATATCTATCCAAGTATTTTGGCGGCACTTTCAAATTGAAAAATTATAGAGTGGGAAGTATCATAAAGAAATAAATAATTTATTTCTAAGGGGAGTAGACTCTAGCTTAGAATTTCTTTCTGTGGTTTATAGTCAATACATAGAGAACAAAAATAAAGTGCTAACCCTGCTGGCTGAGGCTGGCGGCTGACCACATAGCTGCTTCCATTCATAAGTCATACGCATATCTCGTGTATGTAATCTGTGCATATCTCCGAGTTTTGCTCTGAGTCACGGATGATAAAAAAGCTCTGAGTCATACACATCAATATTCCGTATTCCGTGCTTCCGTCCGTAGCATTTAAATAAGAGTATATTACTGTGGTATCTTCATATTGAAATAATTTGTTAGTTTAGTAAGAGCGATTTAAAAATAAGTTCAATTATGGAACCAACAATGTACTGCGGAGCAATGGGATGTCACGTACACTGTGAAAATTACCACTTTAAAAACAATGAAATACTTTGGCCTTTTAAAAGAAACGAAGTTGATGAACGTACTACTTGGTTAGATGTTAAAAATGCCTCAGGTACAGTGCTGGAATTAGATTAGTGCGAGGATTAGTGTGAAAGGACACAAAATTGGGGTCTTGAAAAAATTTGTGTTATCAAAAATTGTTTAAAAGTGTGTATTTAATGCAAAGTATTCTGAATCCTGACTCGTCATCTCACCTAATTTTTTAGGGTTCTGCAAGATGGCCTCGAGAGTAAATCATGGCCTGTTCTAGTTACAATTTATATTCACACTCATATATTTATTTTTTACTCCTCCTCTAGCTGTGACAATTGGTTATTAAATTTAGGGCATTTTATTTTAAACTACTGACTTTTGACTGAGGTACATTTTTGTTTCAGGAGTTATAACATCAGAAACCTTCGGACTATTTCCAAATTTGAAAGTTCTTAATTTCACAAATTGTACCCTAGAAGTTTCACCAAAAGCCTTTGCCTCATTGAAAAAATTAACATCACTTTCTATAAGAAAATGTAATATTTTAATTGGAAATGAAATGTTTGAAGGCAGTGAAGCATTGGAGCATTTAAGTTTGTATAACATTAAAATTCCACAAAAAGAATGCTTTACACAATTGAAGAATTTGGAAAATTTGCTTATAGAGGATTGTGATTTTGAAAACAGTATGGGAGATAGTTTTAAAAACCTACAAAACTTGAAATATTTCATACTAAACAGTAATAGTTTAAATGGGTTGAAAGATATTTTTAAAGACATGCAAAACTTGGAGCAAATATCTATTATAAGCAATAAAATTGGAGAATTTGATTATAAAAGTATTCCTAAATTACAAAAACTGCAAGATCTTAGTATTTTTAATAATGAAATTTCAACAGATATTAATTATAAAGTATTTGAAAACATGTTGCCTCTTGAAAATATTATGTTCAATAGTTCGGTATTAAGAGATGTTGATTTTCATGCATTTCCCAGTTTGAAATGTGTTAAAATTGGAACATTAACTGACATAGATACTGATATAGAAGAGGAACTCAAGGATAAACTAGTGTCCTTGATGATAAACTACCAGTATACATTTTGTGGAAAAATTAAAGTTGACATGAGTAAAGTTCAAATTTGTGGTTAATCTTAACCTCGATCTAAACCAATGAATGAAATTTTTGAATACCAATTAAATAGTTCACAATATATAAGTTACTGCTTTAAGTATATAACTATAAAAATGATTGATCAATCTAAAATAAGCTAATTATGTAAAACCGTAGAAGTTAGGACTACAGCTCTAAACTGGTCCAAATGCTTTCATAATCTTAAATCATAAAAAATCTTACCATAATGTGGTCAGGTTAATTTGTCAATATTTCAATTTTCATGCTGCTAAAAATGCATTAAATAACTATTATGTTGACAAATCTGGCCCACTTTTGAGCTGCAGCTCAATTTCTTCATTGGTATTTGTATTGACCCAAAATAAGTTAGGATAAAACTAATATTTATTAATTTTTTGCAGCTTGAATAAATATCTTTTATAAATGTTTATACTTTTTTATTGGCGATCTTCGGTATGTTTAAGTCACAATAGATGCCCTTTTGATTTCGGTTTCCCATTAACCATAGGGAAACTAGAAAAGGAGCAAATTTTTATTTAGAAAAAAAAGCAATCATAACGCATACAAATTTGTATAAATAGGAAAAAAGTTGCGTAACCTAACGAAATGGTTGCAAAAATCTCCCGATATTTTATTTATAATATTTCAAAAAACTTTATCTCTTCTTTAGTTATCAGCTCTAGTAAAAAATATGAAATCAATTTACATAATCTATTAGGTACCTACTCGATTGATATGGTTTCTAAAATTACATTTCCATTGTCAGGACCACATTTCGTTTGATAGTTATGGAAAGATTCTAAAAGTTAAAATAATACCCTTCTTGGTGTGCGTCATCGATTGTGACGTATATCCGGGTTTTCGGCATATTAATTTTATTTGCTATTTTGACATATAGCTAACCTTAAATTTGATGAACAAGATCATCAGGATTGTATTTAGCCAAATTCGAAAAGGCTATACAATTAATAATCACAAGCTTCTTTTTCTAACTGAAAATACTTGAGAACTTTCAAAATACTGATGATTTTCCGTGTATTCATGCATATTTTTGTATTATTCATATAAATAAAACAATAAGATTAATATTCACTTTTCATAAATAATAATTGACCGTAAACAACAAAGTACAGACCTGTCAAGAACTGTCAGTGTGACAGTAGAAAAAGACGTAAGACTTATTGCTGCTACGAAAGTAACGCCTCCATAGTATTTTAAACTCTCGATTGATAGGTTGAGCTTGAGCGTAATCTAAACATCATCCAATCAAATTTTCGTAAGTAAAAGATTAGGGTTAAGTTTGTAATACATTTAAACGGCTCTTTATTGTGATATTTTGATTAGGATTAATCACAGACCTGCCTTTTTTCCATTTCTTCCTACGCAATGTGTTAGAAAGACATCAACAATCGATGACGCACACCAAGAAGGGTATTATTTCAACCATACTTGGTAAAGGTTTAAGCAATTAATTCGTTACTTCACAAAACTTAACAACGCGTTTAAATCTGACTTTCGTATTAACACATAAAGTTGTTATAAACTCTTTTTTTTGTAACAGACTTTTAAGGCACTACTATTGTATGGTTGAAATAATACCCTTCTTGGTGTGCGTCATCGATTGTGACGTATATCCGGGTTTTCGGCATGTTTATTTTATTTGCTATTTTGACATATAGGTAACCTTAAATTTGATAAATAAAATCAACAGAATCGTATTCAGCCAAATTCGAAAAGGCTATGAAATTAATAATTACCAGCTTCTTTTTCTAACTGAAAATACTTGAGAACTTTCAAAATGCTGATGGTTTTCCGTGTATCTATGCATATTTTTGTATTATTCAAATATATCAAGATTAATGTTCACTTCTCATAAATAATAATTGACCGTAAACAACAAAGTACACACCTTACAAGAACTGTCAGTGTGACAGTAGAAAAAGACGTAAGACACATTGCCGCTTCGAAAGTAACGCCTTCATAGTATTTGGAGCTCTCGATTGATAGGTCGCGCTTGCGCGTAATCTAAACATCAACTAATCAAATTTCCTAAGTCAAAGATTAGGCTTGACGTTTATAATAAATTTAAACGGTTCATTACTGTGATATTCTGATTAGGATTAATCACAGACCTGTCTTTTTTTCCATTTCTTCCTACGTAATGTGTTAGAAGGAGATTAAAAATCGATGACGCACACCAAGAAGGGTATTTTCTGTATGTTCCTTGTGGTATTATTTCAACCAATATTATATTTTGATTAAGATTTTTGCTTCAAATTAAGTGTATGGCCAGGATATTTACTTAGCTTATTAATAGATGTCAGTGTCTGCTAATCCTGTGAATTTTCAAAAGAAAAACAAATAAAAAACCAAAATTATTTTTCTCATGAAATTGCCCCTGTGCTCAAAAAAACGCCTAAAACTAGCGATTGTAACATTTGATCTGTATTACTGGCAGAAATCTACGCCATATATTGACCTGTATTCGCAATTGAATATCGTAAAGGGGTAGGAGGCCGAAAGATCCTTAAACTCTCTGATTGTCAGGCAGCTCTAAATTCTTTAGCAGGTCCCTGAGACTGCCTACAAAAGCTTTTAACCCTAGCCGACCAAAGTAACTCTCAAGTGGACCCCGGGCACAAGGGTATTGTAGAAAACGAAAACGCACACACCCAAGGGTGTGTACTCACTGGCCCTCAACCAGTATTTGGGATATAAAAAACTTCTGCACGTGGATGTACATTTCGGTGGACTCAAACTAAACATCAGTCGTACTGGAGACACGTGCAAAAAAAGGAACATTGCAAACACGTCAAAAAAACCTCGGAGAAGAGAGAAGACCAGATAAGGATAGTGATGGGTTTATTCGCTGCATATAGGTATATATAGGGTAGGGAGGAACCTATCTGTCGAGTGTGCATGGAAGAGGATGAAACAGCCTCTCACATTATCTTCGCTAGTGAAGCACTATCTATGACTAGAGCATCCAAAAGGGGTATTTCTCCAATAAGAACCTAGTAAAAAGACTGTTGAACCTGGCAATGGCTACTGATCTCTTTACATAAACGGCACAACCAAAGAATACACAAAAAGCCGAGGACTTTAAGCCTCTGATTCATTGCCGAAGCTATCAATCAACATTTCAAATTTCTGTTCCAGAGTTCTACTCGGGAATAAATTTCGAGGTCATTTGTCCCTAAACAAAATAATCAAGCGGGTTATACTGAAGATTCTAAACTTGGTGCCTCTACAAAATGATTCATTATTTCCTCTACAGAGATGAGGAAATACCTACGTCACAATTAGATGATTTCTAGCATGGGAAAGTGGCATAAACCACTTTTTTTTCTTCTTGTGAATACGCACAACAAGAAGTGAAGCTCGGCGAAAATCACATGATTTGTGATGAAAATCCTTTTGATGTTTTTGTAACAAAAATGTATGACCTTAAAAGACCGACGTGGACAGCAGGACACATAAATGAGCAGAAAAAGCTGAAGCTTTTACGAAGCATCTACGGGTAGTGATAAACTAATCAGTCAAGGTCTGGAGACCGAGCAGGCCACTGTATAAATTCTCTACGTCCAATCCAAATTTTGGAAAATTAGCTTCCAAAAATTCTATATGATATAACAGCTGTGAAAGTGGGCAGGAGCTGAGCCCAAAAATTTGTAGGTATAGTCAAAAGCGCTCTTATCATGCGGGTTCAAAGGTCACTAACCATATGTATCAAATCAGAAGACACAGAGGTTACCAAAATGTGAGATTACACTGGTTGACGAATTTCCACTTTTTCATTCATTCTCGAAATAATCTATCAGATTAAGTACCATTCTTTTTTTGCTTGAGGATGCAAAATCCTGGAAAATTGCTTCTTATTTTATTCATATTATCCCTTTGAATTGTCAGTCACAGAACTGACATTTGAATAAAAACTTCGCTGGTGAAAGACTTTTTAAGTCCATTTTCCACGGTGCGAGTTGACGATGCAACTTGGCATTTTTTTCTCTGACATTGCTGTCACTGTCAATCAAGTTGGCAATACGTTACATTTCCCCTATGCCTGGATGAGTCGCAGCAACAAACTATTGATATGCTGATTGTACTTTTTCTCGCAGCGATTTGTCCCAGCAACAAGTCTCTGCGATTTGACGCAACGTGGAAAATGAACTTAAGAATCGCTGAAAACTAAATATATATCCTTTTTACTCCCGTCGAAATTGCATAAGTCTGTCTTATTCATCTTACGGTTACAATTCTAGGTTGAAGTATTTTATGGACAGATAACACTGAGTCGACAGTTGCACAGTTGGTCGACAAAGAGAAGTACATGACAAGTATCTTATAAAAATGACGCATTTCAAACCATAAAATACAGTATTTTATTGAGTTAACTGTATAAACCCTCACTTCGTGGAATCTACTCATCATATGGTTTTAAATGAAACTAACTGTTTCTAAATGACTCCACAATATATTTGTAAAAATGTGTAAATTGCAAGTAAATTATTGACAATTGTTTCGATATAAATATCATCGTCAGAATGACAGAAGTTACTTTTGACAGTATTTTATGTTTCAAGCATGCGCATACAAAAAAGGATAGGAAGCTTCGTTTCTTGTTTGTGTATTTTGTGATTGAAGGGACAAAAAGAATTAACCTTGAATGTGACAGCTAACTCCAGCATACACTGAGAAACATAATAGTTGCTTTTTTTCTATCCCCCGGCTTAGCTTAGCTAACTACAGAATTCTTAGCTGAGCTGAATTGTAGTTCGAACGCACATTTCAAACGCTGTAAAGTAAACAATATCGGCGCAAGCGCATTTGCATACAAACAAAGATGGAAAGGTAAACAAAAATCAAAAATTTTTATTGAATGAAAACTTCCAACTTCTAAGGTTAATTAAAATAAAAATTACCAGTAAAATCAGGAAACCAGTAGCTCATAAAATGGATTTACTGGATCCACATTTGGAATAACACGACAGGTCTCGAAGAAGGTAAACCTTTATAAATAAAAATACAAATTCAAAACGGATTCTATTAAAAGAGCTCCGAATATGTTTTTTAAGGTTAGAATCTTTATCAGATGTCAAAAATGAGTGGCTTTTCTTGCATTCGCGATTAAACTTAGCTAAGAAATCCGGCATACTTGGCGGGGAGGCAAGGGGCCGGAGGTCAGTTGATCTTAGTAAATCTATAACTTCATTGGCAAAACGAACAATAGGGCATGTCCACGTGACGTCACAAACTGCCTGGTGGTAAAATAATAAACAAAGCGTTCAGAACACGTGGTACTTAATACTGAGGTTATATGCTGGTTTATAATGATAGATCGTGTTTGAGTTTAGTTGGTTTTGCTTCAGTGTACATTTAAAGTTATTTTAATTGTTGAGCTGGCATATTTAATAATATATATAATATAGGTTAATAGTTGTTTGTTGTTTGATAATTTTCCATCGTATCTAAATGTTTATTGATGGTTTATTGTTTTACCACCAAGATATTGTCAACTGTCAACTGTCGTGGGCATGCCCTATAGATGCCCTATAGCTTAGCTAAGTTTAACTTAGGTTAGCTTAGATTGGTGGTAGAAAAAAAGCAACTAAATGCTTATTACATCTTTACTTGAACCACACTGAGGCCCGGTTTATCAATAGCAATGTATCCGTCAGTTAATGCTTAACTACCAGTTATTTTGGAAAGGTCGGTTTATCAACAACGGGATAACTTTATCCGGCAGATAAAAAGCGCTTTCGATTATTTACTTTTGGCTGCTAGTAGCCACGGTTTGTAGATATTATATCTACAAACAGTGGCTAGTAGCAGCTCGTAGTGACTGAATTCCGTTCGTTTATTATCGGGCGTGACGCCTAGTCTTACCTTCCCCTTGCCCCTCAAGCACATACCGAAAAGTATGAGCTTCAAGCCACGGACATTAAATATTTGACGTTTATTCAAAGGTTAAGATTGTGCCGATTATGATTTAGTACGATTTAAACCTTACGCAAAATATCTAAATATGCAAAATTTTATTATCAAAAACATTATAATTGAAAACTGTTCTTCTAACAACACAGGAAATTCATTGGCATTGGCACATGTCAGGTGGTTTTGAGGATCCTAAAAAATCGTGTTCGATTTGCTCAAAAGTCGTGACGAATGAGGCGTCACGCACAAGTGCTTGAAGCCCAAATAAACGAAAGCAACAAAAATGTCAAATATTTATCTGTCAGTTTCAACTGGCGGATAGAACGATATTGTTATGTTGTTGACGGGTTCTTACATGTATGAACTTAGGATATTTAATGAAACTCTTAATTTTCTTCAACATTTATTTTAGGTCGACATGATACATCAATCTGACAAATAATCAACTGATGACTAAGTTGTTTCCAACGAAACTATTAAAAATAACCTTAAGGAGACTTCACATAACACGCCCCTTTTTTTATAAATAAAAAAACACTAACGATAAATAACAAAAATAAAAGTAAACAATTTACCAAAATAACCTCAGTCATTTTCTGAAAATGTAAACCGTCTGGGTCTAACTATTGTTCTACCACTTCTGGTTTGAACAGAACTTTGTACAACTTTGGGTTGAACATCAAGCTCTGAAGTTAGTGATTCTAAATCAACAAAACTACTTGAACTTTCGTTATTTTCTAAAACAGTACTACGTGCTGCGGAAGCCGGTTTTAGAATATGTTTTCTGTTGCGACGATACTGAACACCATCAGGAGTTCTTACGGTATAAGATCTAGGAAAAGGACCAACCTCAACTACTGTTGCTGGAAACCATGGGGACGAGGGACATTTCTGATAATAAACCTCATCTCCACATTCTAATGTTGACAAATCTTTGACTGGCTTATTATTATAATTTTCCTGTATATTCGCCTGTTTCTTTTTTAATAAAATTATTATACTGATCAAAATCTATAAGTTTGGGTTTTAAAACATTTTCACTTACAGGTAATTTCGTCCTTAAAGTACGAGACATTAGCAACTGTGCTGGAGAATAGCCACATTCGAGTTCAGTATTTCTGTATTGCAAAATACCAATGTACGGATCTGAATTGTGTTCTAGACATTTGTTAAAAATACCTTTAATAGTTTGTACTGTCCTTTCAACAAGTCCATTGCTTTGAGGATAGTTTGGACTAGACGTTTGAGCCGTAATGTGCCAATCATTCAAAAATGACCTATATTCATAGGACGAAAATGGGGGACCATTATCAGACATAACTACCATAGGTATGCCATGTCTGGCAAACATCGATTTTAAAGTCATTATCACTTCCTTCGCGCTAGTATTGGTCATTGGATAAATTTCAAAAAACTTCGAATAATAATCCACCAATAGTAAATATGTGACTTTAGCATAATTGAAAAAATCAACGGCGACTTTTTGCCATGGAAGCGTAGACGGTTCGTGTGGTAGGAGGGACTCATGACTATTAGACCTTCTGTATTTAATACAAGACTGACAATTTTCCACTTTATTTTTTATGTCAACTGACATGTTTGGCCAGTAGACTACTGAACGAGCGAGACGGAGACATTTATCAATGCCCAAATGACCTTCATGGATTATATTTAATATCGATTTTTGTAAAGACTTAGGAATTACTATTTGATTATTTTTAAAGACAATACCATTGACAACATGTAATTCCGATTGATAATTGTAGTATGGTTTGACTTCTGAATCAACACCATTTTTTGAATTCGGCCAACCATTAAAATAGAATTTGCTTACTGACTGTAAAATCTCATCTGACAGAGTAGCTGACTTAATTTCTTCCAATTTTTCAGGCGAAACAGCGACATTATCAACAAGTAAATTGACGTGTATATTTAATTCCTCTTCGACTATATCACAATTATCTGCAGACTCAACAGGAGCCCGACTCAAAGTGTCTGCAATAAATAGATATTTTCCGGGGACATAAGTAACATCTAAGTCAAAAAGCTGTAGATTTAACATCATTCTCTGAAGTCTTGCTGGAACTTCAGCTAACGGTTTTCTAAATAAACTAACTAATGGTTTATGGTCCGTTTCGACAGTGACTTTACGACCATAAATGTACTGCTTAAAACGAGTACATCCAAACTGTATCGCTAACAACTCTTTCTCAATTTGAGCATAATTTGCTTGTGACGACGACAATAGCTGTATTCTTTTTACCAGTCGACTGTCTCACTTGTAAGAATAATTAAGACAAAGTGAGCTGAGATGAAGTAAGATAAATTGAGGCAAATTTATATCTAAAAAGAATGCATGACAGTCACAGATCACAATTATAACATAACCTCTAATGTTTATACCTCGGATTATACCACAAAAATTTAGTTTATACACAAATTTTTTTTTCAACAGGCACTGAAAGTACCATAAATGCCACTTCTTGAAGCAATTCTTATTTAAAAGAACATTAACCACACTTTTAAGATAGATTGATAGATGTGACATGAGACATCAGCAAATATCCGGTACAGCAGATCGCAAAAAGTTTTCAACTCACTTCGTGCTCACTTCTAAGTTCTATAAAAAGCTAGCTCAATTGGGGTAAGGGGGGAAGAAATTTTCTTAGTTAGTCTCACTTTGTACTCAACTCGAGCCATATTAAAAGAACATATACTTTTTACTAAATTACTGAGACTAACTGAGTAACTCAGTTAATCTCAGGTAAACGTGGTAAAAAGAATACAGCTAATGATTTTGACGCATAAGCTATTGGCTTTTTACTTTGTAAAATGACGGCACCCATTGCAAATTTAGAACTATCAACAGATAATGTTAGAGGTACATCATTGTTAAAATATGACAAGACTGGTGACTGACTAATAATTTTTTTTAAATAATCAAATTCTTGTTGATGTTGATGAGACCAATGAAAATTAACATTTTTCTTTAATAAGACTCTTAGATTAGTGGTATGATCAGCTAAATTGGAAATATATTGTCCTAAATAGTTTATCATGCCTAAAAATCTCCTAACATCACCTAGACAGGACGGTACTGGTAGCTCACATATTGCTTTAACTTTATTTGTATCGGGACTAATGCCATTAGCAGAAAATATATGACCTAAATATTTGACATCAGACATTAAAAATGTGCATTTTTCAAAATTAAATTTCAAATTAAATTGACGAGCTTTTTCTAATACTTTTCTCAATATAGCATTGTGACCTTCTATAGAATCACTATAAATCAACAGATCGTCAATATATAGACATACACCTTCTATATCGGATATTATATCGGACATAGTTTTATGGAACATTTCAGGAGCACATGAAACTCCATAAGGTAATCTACTGAATCTGAACCTACCAAAAGGCGTTCCAAATGTGCATAATTTGGAGCTTTCAGTATCCAACGGTATCATCCAAAACCCAGATTGAGCATCTAACGTTGAGAAAAACTTTGCATTAGACAATTTTGAACGAATTTCCTCAAGAGTCGGTATCGGAAAATGACAGCGTTTAATGGCTTTATTCAAGCTCCTTGGATCTAGACAAACTCTTAATGACTTATTTTTCTTTTCTACTACTACTATAATTGAACTAACCCATTCACTTGGTTCATTGACTTTTTCTATCACCCCTATAGATTACATTTTGTCCAACTCTTCTTTTAACCTATTGTGCAGACTAAATGGTATTCTGCGAGGTGGCTCGATTACAGGTGAAATATTTTTATCAATTTCTATATGACAAGAGTTAGGTAAACATCCTAGACCACTAAAAACATCTGAAAACTCATTCATCAATGACTCATGACCAATTACTGATATTTTTTTAATTAATTGTAATTTCTGACAGGTATTAAGACCCAAAATAGTTTGACAAGACATGTCCACTATTATAAACTCTAATTCTACTTCTTTATCATCAATAACACTGTTTAAAATGACTCGACCCATTACTGGTAACACATTGTTAGAAAATGACCTCAGTTTCACATTAGTTGGTAAAATTTTATTGTTGATATTAAAACTCTTAAATACCATAAAAGACATAACATTGACTTCTGCACCTGTATCCAAGATACATCTTATTTCTAATTCATCAATTGCTAAGTTGACTGTCCATTCATTATTGACATTAACGTTACCAATTACATGATCAACCTTATAAATAGACTTTATTACGAAACAGGATTCACTATTATTATCAGCATTAACATGGTTAATACTTCTATTTACCACTCTGACTTGTATACTTTGACAATATTTAGAAAAATGACCTCTTTTATTACAAGTGTGACATATGATATCAAATGCTGGACATTTATCTCTATGTATTTGACCACATCTACTATAGTGTAACTAATGTTAATGTGATGACCTTGAATTGTATTACAAATTTTATGCAGGTTAATTTTAATCCATTATATTAATTTGAATAACATTTGAAAAGCATTATTTCACAAAATTCGAATTTATAAGAAAGTTTTATGCACGCCATTGGGCGGCTTTTTCCTTCAAAGGGATTAAAAATATGGGTCATCACATTAACAATAGTTACACTTATACAATTATTATTGTTAGGCTGATATACTTATGATTATAAGACCTCTACTTTGATCTGTATTTTGATAATTATTATAATAAACAGGACTTTGACCACTACTACTATTATTATGACTATTTTCAAAACTGGTACTTGGACCATTAGAATAATTTTTATTATTATTTTTAAATCTTGTACCTGGACTAGAATAATTACCTTGATTATTTTTAAATTTGGCACTTTGACTTTCTATCTTATAAACTACTGCTTCACTACTTTTATTTAAATTTTGTGCTTGTAATTGAGTGACAATAATGCTTTTAGAAATATTTAAGACTTTTTCTACATCTAGCGACTCTTCTCTCAACAATTTTTCCTTTATAACTTGTAGCTTAGAACTTAAGCCTATAATAAACAAGTCACATACCAAACTTTCCTTCTCCCCCAAGGAGCTGTGAGACCTGGTCGTTGGTGGGGGAGCCGAGTAGCTGTTCCTTCTCAGAAGGAATACGTGAAACCAAGGACAGCTCAACGGATTCCTGTGAAATGCAGAAATCCGATATCAGGATCTTCAGCGTGGAGAGTGGACTGTTGTCCCGACGAGTTTGCTGATAGCCGGCCGATGGCCGGAGTCAGCGGGGTCGTCGGAACAATAGACTGCTTGTGGAAACCTGCCTGATATAAACCGTATCTAGTGGAAGGTGGTTGATGAGGTATATTCACCAGATATGGGGGCTTGCCTTAAACAGCTGGCCAAGTGGAAGGTGACCACAATAAAAACCCTCCAAGTCAAGGTGGAACAGCATATGCCGAGGACTGCGTGGTCAAGGGGAAGCTTGATCGTTAATATGCGGACTCTGGATACCTGGGGATATCCAGTTTAAATACCCTTACTCCTGCATGCGGGGCTCTGCAGGAGTGGACCTTGTGCTTCCCTAGCTACTCGTGGGATCAACCATGGATAAAGAAAAAAAAAAAGAAACCAAGCGGGCATGCACCGCAACCGGGCACAAGTCGGAGCAATGTATCCACAGTGCCCAAAAATACAGCAGCATCTTCCTCACACGCGAGCAAACCTCGTGTTGAGGAAGTCAGAGAAAAACAAGAGAGGAGAAAGGCAGGGGCACCTACACCCTCAACCTCCTCAACTGGTGGAAGTCTCCGGGAGAAATCCTGGACGAAAAAGAAGACCCCCCCCCCTCCTTCCTGAACTGGGTAAACCCGGAGGAAGGGATGATCCACTAAGGCGTGGACTTAGTGGAGCAGGGGTAAGATGGTATCTTCGCTTCCTTGAACAGGGACTTGCACCGGAGGAAGCAAGAAAGAAGGCTACGGAGCGCAGAAAGCAAGGAGAGGAGAAAAACATCCCTCCTAAAGGAGAAAAACGGAAGCGGGAGATGGCGACAGCCCTAACACCGCAAGCACAGGCGAAGAAGAAAAGGGAGGACAGAATAGCCATCCCTTCTTCAACTGGCAGCTATGCAGCTGCAGCAAAATTAATAAGAATGGCAGTTCTCCCCAAGGCGTACCCTGAGACTACCCTCAGTGCGGACGACCAAACCTTGCTGGAGAACGCAATAATAGAAGAAATGTATGCTGGATGGGACCACAAACTCCAGTTTAGTGGCATACATTTCAGACCAGGAGTCGTTCTAATTGACTGTGAAACACCACAGACTGCAGAATGGCTCCGGCTGATAGTACCAAAGCTGGAGAGCTGGAAGGGAGCAGAACTGACGGTGTGCCAGGGAGACGACATCCCAAAAATGCACTCCGCCACGATCTTTCTCCCAAGAAGCAAAGGCGTAGAGGAAGGTAAGCTTCTTCGCTTGATTAAAGCGCAGAATGAGGGTTTGGAAACAAACAAGTGGAAGGTCCTTAACCTAAAAGAAGAGGGCAAAGGCCTAGTCTTGAGGGCAGGAATAGATAATCTATCCTGCCAAAAAATCAAGAACAACGGGTTCACCATCCATTACCGGTTTGGGAAAGTACCCGTACATGGCCTCAGAAAAGAAGACGGAAGTAACAAGGAAAAGGTTTCCATTTCCTCCTCGGTCAGTGGCGACTCTTCCCCAAGGAGTTTGGTGATGTGTAGGCTTTCTACACTACTCGAGTCGCCACTGGCCTCGGAGGAAATGGAAATTGCGTCGGAGGAAGGGGACAGTACTCTTTCAGAAGGGGACATCACCCTGACGAAAGAGGGAAACACCCAAGAAGACAACCAACAGGATGGTGGGAATTAACTTAGCTCAAGTTAATGCTCACCATGCCAAAGGAGCATCAGCGGTGATCACAAGATTGTTCACCAAGGACCAATGGGGGTTGTGTTTAATCCAAAAACCTTGGGTTAATAAGAACCAGGTAAGAGGATTAGCATGTAAAGATGCTAAAATAGTATATCACACTGGTAGTGATACACCAAGAACATGTATTATGATAAGAAACAATATTAACTATTTTTGTCTTTCAGAATACATGACTCGAGACCTCGTTCCAGTTCGAGCATACCTCGAACACAAGAAGGAGGGCAAAGAAATAGTAATAGCATCATGCTACTTTGAGGGAGATGGGCCTGCACCACCCCCAGAGGTACAAAAGCTGGTGAAGTACTGTGAAGAGAAGAGACTACCTCTACTTCTAGCATGTGATGCCAATGCACACAATACCGTTTGGGGCAGTAGCAACACCAACAAAAGAGGTGAGCAACTTTTAGAATATATCCTTAATAAAAACCTTAATATCCACAATATAGGGAATACCCCTACATTTGTAACAAGGGTAAGGCAAGAAGTTTTAGATGTCACACTGGCAACACAGGATCTAAAACATATAGTAAAAGATTGGAGAGTATCGGGTGAACCATCACTCTCCGATCATAGTATAATAACATTCAAGTTAGAACTAGGCATACCTGAGATAAGCCTCAGGAGAATACCAAGAAAAACAGACTGGGACAATTATAACACCTGTCTGAAAAGAAATCTAGCACATATCCAGAGAAAAGGAAGGGCTAAGCACCATCTCGACCTGGAAAATGAGCTAGAGGATCTGAACAGGATCGAGGCGTTTGAATCGAGCTGTCCTCTTCAAAAACAACGAAGCAACAAAGATGCACCCTGGTGGAACAAACATCTGTCAGAACTAAGATCTCAAACCCGGGACCTTTTTAATAAAGCAAAAATCACCGGAGACTGGCAGAGATACACCGAGGTGAGAAACACCTACTACAAGGAAATTAGAAAAGCTAAAAGAAATAGCTTCAGAAAATTCTGTGAAGATATAAACACAACACCTGCTGCGGCAAGACTTTACAAAGTTATGGCGAAAAGTAGGGTCAACACAGATATGGCTTTGAGGAAGCCAGATGGTGAATATACCGAAAATGAGGAGGAAAGAGTTCGACTCTTACTAGAAACTCATTTTCCAGGGAGTACCCCAAATAGGGGAGATAATCCTCTCGAAGGTCACAATAGGCCTTCAAGAGAAAGTATTACAATGGCCAAACACATTTGTAGTAACGATAGGTTGAAATGGGCCATGAACACCTTTTCACCTTTCAAGGCACCAGGAGCAGATGGAATTTTCCCAGCATTGCTCCAGAAAGGACAAGACGAAATTCTACCGCATCTGGTTAGAATTAGTCGAAGCAGCTTAGAACTGGGTTATATACCTGAAGCATGGAGAAGGGCAATAGTAACCTTCATTCCAAAAACTGGAAAAAGGGACACAACAAACCCCAAATCCTTTAGACCAATTAGTCTAACATCGTTTGTACTCAAAACGATGGAAAAGGCTATTGATAACCATATTAGAACGGAAATCCTAGAGAGACTACCTCTCCACCCATGTCAGCATGCCTACCGGGCAGGCAGATCTACGGAGACTGCACTGGTACAACTGACGGAGGATATCCGAGGTGCTCTAGACAACCAAGAAACTGTAGTATGTGCATTTTTGGACATAGAAGGAGCTTTTGACAATACTCCACATGAGGCAGTCAGAAGAGCATTGAACAGAAGAGGTGTAGACAGCACAACATCCAAATGGATGTCGGAACTGCTCACCACAAGAATAGCAGAGACGAGGACGAGCAAAGACATTGTCTCCATCTGCACTACCAGAGGATGCCCACAGGGAGGAGTAGCATCCCCATTAATGTGGAGTCTGACGGTTGACGAACTCCTGTGTGGTTTGACGGATCTCGGTATATCCTGCCAAGGATATGCCGACGATATTGTCATAACAGCCAGGGGAAAATTCGAAAACACCCTTTGCGATATTGTACAAAAGGGTCTGAACTATACAAATAGCTGGTGTAGGCAAGTGGGACTTAGCATAAACCCCACTAAAACCATCCTGATAGCCTTCACTAAGAAAAGAAAACTCAACCTCAAAACCATAAAACTTGATGGGAACGAGATTGAATGGAGACAAGAAGTCAAGTATCTAGGTTTAACTTTAGACAGTAAACTCCTGTGGAACAAACACGAAAAGGAGATTACATACAAGGCAAAAATGGCTATAATGGTGTGCAGAAATCTGGCAGGAGCAAACTGGGGCTGTAACCCAAAAATCCTAAGCTGGATGTACACTGCCATAGTGAGACCAATCATCACTTATGGAGCCATTGCCTGGTGTAGTAGAACTAGCCTATTGACGACGAGAGAAAACCTCTCCAAAATTCAAAGACTAGCCTGTATATGCATTACAGGAGCAATGAGAACATGCCCAACGGCGGCCATGGAAGTGATTCTCAACCTCACCCCTTTACATATGGTGGTGGAAAGTGTTGCAGAAAGAACAAGATACAGACTAAGTAGAGGGGGAATCATTAAAAAAAACACCTCCTCACTTCTTAGAAATCAGACAACCTGGGACATGCCACAAGACGGTATGATGAAAAAATATAACTTTTCAAAGAAATTCGTTACGGAAATGAGCAACAAGAAGGAATGGGATCCAAATACCATTACCAGACTTGGAAAGAATGCCATTCAATGGTACACAGACGGCTCAAAAGCAATAGAAGGAACTGGGATAGGAGTGTTCGGGCCAGGAACCAAACACTCTGAAAGCTTGGGAAAAACCCCAAGTATCTTTCAAGCGGAAATCCACGCCATAAGAAAGTGCGCCCAGTTCAATATTGATAAAGGATACAGAAGACAAAGGATTATCATAATGTCGGATAGTCAAGCAGCCATTAAGGCACTGAGCTCTTGTGTAATCAGTTCCAAAATGGTGTGGGAATGCCTAGACAAACTCAATGAACTAGGCGAGAACAACATAGTCACCTTACTATGGATTCCAGGACACACTGGAATAGAAGGAAATGAAATAGCAGATAAACTAGCAAAGAGAGGGACTGAAATACCTTTCTGGGGGCCCGAACCCTTTTGCGGAATCAGCTCCAATGTAATATTGGAAGAAATAAGTAATGCCGAGAAAAAGAGAAGATCTGACCATTGGAAAGATCTAGTAGGGCTTATACAATCAAAGACTCTTCTGGGTGACTACAACCTGTTGAGATCAAAAGAATGCATAAGTCAAAGTAAAACTGCGCTAAGAGTTTTGACAGGGATCCTAACGGGACATTGTCGCCTGAATGGGCACCTGAAAAATCTCAAAATAGTGGAGGAAGAAGAATGCAGATTTTGTGGAATGGAAGAAGAAACCTCCATCCACATACTTTCCAACTGCACAGCACTCCAGAATCCTAGAGCACAGCACCTGGGAGATTACTGGATAGAAGAGGAACATTTGCCTAAGTTGAAGCCTGCAGACATCCTAAAATTCCTCCGGGAAATAGGACTAAAGGAACTACTAGTTTCTGAGACTCTCCTCAGAAACTGAGTAGAAGTAAGGGGGCACAATAGACCTTTTAGGTCTCAGTGAATGTCACCCCAAAAATCACACATACATACATACAAACTTTCCTTAAGCGCGCCCAACTCACATGAAAGACTCAGATTCTTCAAAGCAGTCATGAAGTCTTCTACTGATTCATCTTCTTTTTGTGTCCTTATTAAAAAATTGTGCCTCTCAATTGTGAGATTTTTTTTTGGCTTGCAATGTTTTTCAAACTGCTGCACCACTTCTCGATAAGTACAAGTATCCATATCCACTTCAAATGACTTGAAAATATTTCTGGCTTCACTACCAATAAAATGTAGTAAAAGTGCGACTTTTCTGGTATCAGTTTCATCTTCTAATCCACTAGCTCTCAAATATATCTTAAAATTGACTATCCAATCCTCCCAGTTTCTTGAAATATTTCCTCTTAGTGACAAAGGAGGTATATTGTGCCCAACTCCAGAATGTTTCATTCTTACAACTTTTCGAGTAACTTCTACAGATTCTTCTGCATCACTTTCAATATCAGACATAATAATTATTAATTTAAATCACACCATTGACAATATGGCATGTCCACAAACTGACAGTTTTTTTTTATGTTGACTCGTTACATTAAAACATCCTTTTCATACCAAAAATCGACGAGACGAGACACTTCTGACACCATGTTATGTTGTTGACGGGTTCTTACATGTATGAACTTAGGATATTTAATGAAACTCTTAATTTTCTTCAACATTTATTTTAGGTCGACATGATACATCAATCTGACAAATAATCAACTGATGACTAAGTTGTTTCCAACGAAACTATTAAAAATAACCTTAAGGAGACTTCACATAACAGATATCTGGAGGTTAAGGTCTCACTTTATTCGGTAGAGTTGTTTTGTATTGATTTCGTTGTGGTGCTGTATCAAATTTACTTGGGTTTTGAGCAAAAAAAATGGAAAGTACTAGTACTACTAATAAGATAGGATGCAATTTCACAGCAGAGGAGAGAAATTTGCTTCCAAAAATTGCAAATAAACATAAAAATGTTATAGGATATAAAAACAGATGAAGCAACCTGGAACAACAGTCTCTTTGGTCATCCTAAATCTTGCATGAAAATCCTGGTCATCCCACTTTTCGAAGTTGTCCACTGTTTCCCTAACTGTATAAGGCCTTCTCTCGCTCGTACTCAAGAACTTGCACAATATCCTTGTCCTCGTCTCTATCCAGAATATAATCATTCGGAAAATTGATATTTATCAACAACCAAAAACTCATCAAGAAAGGAAAATAAAAACACATAAACCTTTGGATGAACATTCACCAATAACCTAAGAAAAATATCGATTGATGCGACATGACCTTGTTCTTGTAACAACCAATGAGATTTCTTACATTCATTTTTCAGCATTGCCAACTCTCATTATCTGTCAGTTAACAAACTAGAGAATAAAAACGAGTTGATAAACCGCTCCCAAACAAACTGGAACTTTATCTGCTAGTTACTTTTATCTGACGGATACTTAACTAATGGATAATATTGGATATTGATAAACCGGGCCTGAGAAAAAGCAAAAGTTGTATTTTACCAAATGTATTATATAGATATTTCTCCATCAGTAGCTATTCCTGACCAATATCCACATGAAATAGATCATTACAAAAATGATTTCAACCTACAAGCAAAGATTAATCTAATTTGGGTCTGCAAAGACCATAAGATAGATGCTGAATGAAAGCAGTATTATAAACACTTCAAAATAACAAAAACCTCATTTAGATTCATCATAGTCCTGGGGGTAGATCCATAGTTATATTACAATATGACGACTAGTTTAAAGGACGACTTGCGCAGATTCGCTTTTTCCGTAGTCTCGCTTCTTGTTAGTTTTGGTGTATTATTTGCTCAAGTTGATAGAACGCAACTAAAACACGAATGCAATACAACGTTTTATCCCACAATCATAGTCATTTATAGAAACATATTTCAACAAAAAGTGATTTGACATTTCGCTCTGACGCGGCAGCTGTAACGTCAAAAATTATTGAAATCAATTTAAGATGTAATTGATTTAGGATTGTATTTTTTTTAACAAAATACACCAAAAATCTCAACAAATACAATTCTAAAAATTAATAGACAAGCAATAACGAAAACTTTCAATACAAAACGGGATCAAATTGTTCTTTAAATTCTTTGATAATTTTTTCCGCGTCTTCTAATTGCTGTGTTAACTTTTTAACTTCATTTCTCTTATGCTCGTAAGCTTCAGAAATATGCTGCAAAGCTATTTCGGTATCTATCGATACTCTTTTCGCCCTATTGGCTTCGTTCATTTCTTCTATCATGTCTTTCTTTATTCGTATCTTCTCGTTTTCTAAATTGGAAATGACTCCTTTTAATTGATCTTTTTCATCTTCGAGCGAGTAGCATTTTTTTGCGGCAACTTTCGCTTCTTCCACCGCTTCGTTTAACTGCTTTTTATAATTATCTACGTCTTCTGTTAATTGTTCGTTTTCGTATTTCAATTTTGTATTTTCAACTTCTATGTCGGTCAAGAGCTGCTTCATATCGGAGATTTTTTCACGTAGTATGTATTTTTCGTCGTCTTCTCGTAACTTTCTCAACGCTTCTTTGGATTCTTCGTTAGTTTTCTGCTCTTCTTCTAGTTTTTTTGTGAGGGAATCAATTACGCTTGCGGCGTGATTTTCCTGCGGCTTCATTACGAATTTGTCATTCAGTCTAACTTTCTCTATTAATCTGTCTAATTCGTGTATAGTACCGCGTAGTTCACTTTTCGATTTATCGTCTTTATCCTTGTCGTCTGGATGCTTAATTTTTGTTGGGGATTTTATCTGCTTCAGTTTACTCTTCAAAGCGTCATTAAGGTACAGCAGATTCTTTTTTTCTGTTTCAAAACAGTTCAATAATTCGCGATTTAATTTTGATGAACTGATTTCCTCTAATTGTTTGGTTAATCTCGCCACCTCGTCTTGTAATTTCTGATTTTCGTTGTAAAGAAACGACTGATTTTGCAGCAATTGACGATTAGTTTGATCAGAATCTTCGGATTTAATAATACAATGATTCCCCTGCTCAAACATGGCCACTACACTAAAATTTTAAATAAAATATTTTGCAACTATTACGGCAATGTCATTTCATATCGATCATCTAACAAGATTACATGACAAGGAAACAGAGTATTATAAAAATCTGTCACTTCGACGATGCCAAAGCTTTTAACAAGAAGCGAAAGCTTCCGATAATTTTTTTGTATGCGTATATCTGATAGGAGCCATATTTTTATTATAAGATACTTGTCATGCTTCCCTTTTATCGACCAATTATATCGCCGATATTTGAAAATTTCATCAATTTCTCAGTTATCTTCAACGTCGGTCTCTCAAGGTCATACACTTTTTTGTTACCAAAATCAGAGACCAAAACAACAAATAGATTGTTAAGCTGGTGTATTCTTTGGCCGCATGCACCGTTTACACTTATAGACCGGTAGCCCATGACACGTGTAGGATTCATTATTTTAAATGGAACCTGTTTTCATCATGCTGTACATCAATTAATATCTAAAGAATTCATTTGTATTTTAATTTTTGTTTATTGAATAACAGACAGCAGAGAATGGACTGTAAATTCATATTTGCCGCTATTTTTCCAAATTATTTCTTCCAAGGCAATAGATGGCGCTGAAATACACTCTCAGACCTTAACATTGAAGAGTCCTATCATAGACCAAATAATATATATATCTCTGTGGTTTTATCTATCGCTATATCTTTGGTCCATTGACATGACATTGTCAATGTCAAGTTGTCAATGTCAACAACAAATGTCAATGGAGGATTTGTTTTGATTATTTATTGTGTGTAGATTATAGACTTTAAAGTTGAACATTAATTTAGCGTTTTACTGTTTTACTTGTTCATGGTAATATTCCAGCATAATAAATATTTTAATAGTGTGTATTTGTTATAATCATCCTTCAATATGATGAATCCACAGTCAACTTATGCTATCCAGAGTACTGCAGGAGCTGTGCCTATTAGAAATGAAAAAGGTAAGTGTAAAATGTACATTATTACTGTAATTCTTCAGTTAAATTTGTTTTACAGGTGAAATTTCTATGCAAAAAGTTAAAGTCCATCGTTACATATCTGGAAAACGACCAGATTATGCTCAAGAAGTACATTCCGATAGTGATTCGGGAGAAGAGGATTTTTTGGAAAAAAGGAATAACTTAATTTTACCTCCTTCTCCCGAACCTATAAAAGATGATCAAGAATTGAATGACCCCCGATTGAGAAGATTAAAGATTGCAGAAGCAGAAACAGAAGTAAGACCTGAAAGACGACGACATATTCTTGAACCAGAAGTGTTAGAATCATCTGAAGAAGAGGAAGAAATGGAAGAAGTTCACCTATCAGGTGAATAGCAAAAAATACTATAAAATATACTATTTTATTAAAAAAATGTATAAATTACTAAAACATTTTTGCGTTTATTTGTAGAACACAAACACACTCTTGAAGCTGGTCCAGATGATGATGAATCTGAAGCTGAACTTAGTGATAGTGAAATTGAAAAAAAGAGAGAATCAATGAAACAAAAAATGATAAATAAGCAAGAAGTAGAGTTCATGGTTAAAGAAGATGAAATTAAAGATGACTCTTCAGAAGAATCTTCTGAATATGAGGAATATTCTGAATCAGAAGAGGAAACAGGTAATTAATTTTCAATTGGTAGAAATGTGTCTAAAATGTTTATTTCAATACAATTATTTTAGGTCCAAGATTGAAACCAGTTTTTGTTAGGAAAAAAGAAAGAATAACAATAATAGAAAAAGAGAAAGAGGTACAAAAGCAGAAAAAACTAGAAGAAGAAGCACAAAAAAATGCTGAAGAAAGAAGAAGACAGACTCTCAGAATGGTTGAAGATTCTATTCGTAAAGAACAAATAAAGGATAAGTCACATGAACCTCACATCAATGATGTCTGTACAGATGATGAAAATGACGAAGTTGAATATGAAGCATGGAAATTAAGGGAATTGAAGAGAATAAAACGAGATAGAGAAGAAAGAGAAGCATTAGAAAAAGAAAAAATAGAAATTGATAAACTAAGAACAATGACAGAGGAAGAAAGAAGAATTCATCTGAGATTAATACCTAAAGCTGTGACCAATAAAGCTGTCAAAGGAAAATACAAATTTTTGCAAAAGTATTATCATAGAGGAGCATTTTATCTGGATAAAGAAGATGATGTGTACAAAAGAGATTTTGCGCAAGCTACATTGGAAGATCATTTCGATAAAACTATTCTTCCCAAAGTTATGCAAGTTAAAAACTTTGGTAGGTCGGGTAGAACTAAGTATACACATTTAGTAGATCAAGATACTACAAAGTTTGACTCTCCTTGGTCAGTGGAAAATTCTCAAAATATAAAGTTTCATTCTCAACAGGCAGGGGGAATTAAGCCAGTGTTTGATAAACCATCACTTAAGAAAAGGAAAACGCAGTAAGATACAATTGGTAGTGTACATAAATATAATAAATGGTCCAGTAAAGGTATTTGTTTTCATTTAATAAAATTTACGTTATTCTGTAAATAAGTAGGTACCATGAACTAAAGGAATGGCTAGGAACGGCATTACAGTTTTCCTTAAATATGAAATTTTGACAGGCCTTTCAAAGGACACTACTTTCTCATATTTCCAGGAGTTACCCTATAGCCTAGTCAAAGTACATAAAATGCCGCAAAAAATACAAAAACTTGAAAATTCAAAATTGAGTATTTAAAGGGGTTGTGATTACGTGAGGAAAACTACGATGCTAGGCATGCAATTTTCCGGAAAATCGTTAAGTACATTTTTGTTTTTTCACTCTAATTGTTTAAATAATAAAATTACAATAAAATGTTTCTATCAAAAATTGTAGCTGATACATTTATCTACAAAATTTGTCTCAATATTTTTTTTGTATCTGCATTATTTTTCAAAATATACGAAATTTCCCTAGTAGTATTTTGGAACATCAATTTTCATGTTTTTTGAACAATGACATTTAGAAAAAAATTGTTCACATGAAATGTGTTCTTAAATGGGGTATTTACAAATACATTTAAAAAAAATTTTTTTCATGTATTATGATCAATTTTCCACGTAAACATCTACTGAAAATCTTCTAAAAGTTCCTTGTGGCATTACTTTTTATTTTTTATTTTATTTTTTGGGAATCAAACCACAATAATGTTTTTTTATTTTTTATTTCAACGCTTCGGTAGCGTTCCAGCTACCGTTGTCAAGATTAACTAGTAATAATAGTTATTTATGTACCAAGGGTAATAATAGATGTTTATGCCCTGAGGGCGACGTCTTACGAAGCCGAGGGCCTATGGCCCGAGGGTTTGTAAGTCGCCCGAGGCTATACACATCTGTTTATGCCTGCGGTACATACAAACTTTTATGTCATACTAGTTCATTATTGCAATCCAATCTCAATACAAATCAGTGTTTTAAAAAATAAGGTTTGAATTAATAGGTGAATGTTGACAAACGTAAATGTCATAATATCACAATAAATTTTATATGTGTCAAAGTTAGAAGTCAAAATGAACGAAGATTTTGGAATTCCTGACGAAATTATTGAAAAAGCAAAGAAAGCAACTGTAAATCTGTTGCCAAAAAAGTCTAAATAAGCTTACGACATGGTTATTAAATAAGTTGAGCAAAAAATTATTTCTCTTTATGCCCGCGCGGGTCATAAAGGACGACATTAGATAGTTGGTAACTAAGCAATAAAAACACAATAATGAACTAGTATGACATAAAATAATTTTTGGTCCCTATCTGACACAACGAAAAAAATATGACAACTAGACAATCAATATTTTGAAGTTTAAGACTACAAAACTTTGTTGTCAAATTTTATTAAGTAGTAGTAGATAGTAGATCACATCTCTGGTAAAATGTGAAATAAAATATTTTATTTTATGACATTCTAACGATATGATAGTCTACTTTACTAGAAATGGAATCCAGTGAAGTGCACGTTCCATTTCTAGTAGACTATCATATCTTTGGAATGTCATAAAATAAAATATTTATTTCACATTTTACCAGAGATGTGATCTACTATGAATGGACCTTAATAAAATTTGACAACAAAGTTTTGTAGTCTCAAACTCCAAAATATTATTGATTGTCTAGTTGTCATATTTTTTTCGTTGTGTCAGATAGGAACCAAAAATTATATTATTACTAGTTAATCTTGACAACGGTAGCTAGAACGCTACCGGAACGTCGAAATAAAAAATAAACATTATTGTGGTTTGATTCCCAAAAAATAAGAGAAAAAATAATCTACTAAAAAGCTTTTTTTCACCAAATTCCTCTAATTAACATTAATAAATTGAAAAATTAAATTATATAACATAGTGTACTTAAAAGATTATGGCGTAAAAGTTTTACTTTAAATTTTTTTTGTGTCTGCATTTTTCACAAAGATACATACGATTTTCCATGGAACCTTCAATTTTTTGACCTCACTTTATTTTCATTTTTATAATTATTATTTATTTTTTATTATTGTTTTAATAACAGACTCTATTTTTTATGTGATTTGTTGAAATTTTATTATTATTGTTGTTGTTATTACGCGGCGGCGCGTATAAGCCGATCTCTCACCTACTTTTTCACCTTTATTTATGCTCCCTTCTCTTTCTTACCCGAGCCATAGGTGTGTTCTTTTGTATCGCGAACACTTCATTATAAAGTTCACAAATTTTTAGATAATATCATACACACTGTAAAAAGGTTTGCCGAAAGACGTCCGATTTAAGTATTTATTGTAAATAATTGTCTATAATTTAAAAAATTTTATATTTATAGAAAAACTGTATAGTAGTCTCGAAAGTAGACACTTCTAAGTGTTTAGTGGTAGTTTCATTGAATTATATTAATTTCGAAAAAAGATATAGTTGAATGAAGTCTAAAAAGAACAAGTAAAATTAAGTATGCAAAAAAAACAGATTTTTAAGAAGCATCTGTTTAAAATTCGAAATATTGATGGATTTGCTTTTTAATAATAATTTTAATGCCTATTTGCAATGCCGAATCTAGAAGGAATTATCAATGGGATAAGTGTTAATTAAATAGGAGCTATAATTGTTTTTTGACTTTTTGGCTATATTTTTTTATAAATAAGCTGATTTTACAGTAGAAAATCTACTTTTTCAAATTTGAAAGTATTACTATCTGAAAGCTGAGATCTTCTTTACATTTTACATGGTGTTTATTCATTTTTTCCGAATGTTATAAGCCCAAAATAATTAACTTACAAGCAGAGCGGTAAATAAATTTGGCTCCCGGGCCGTTCGCGCGTAACTACGAATTGGCTAGCACCGAAATTAATTTTATCTCGTAAACTTTTCAATTTACAGAAAAACTTTTCAGAAAAAATTTGTAGATAAATGTATTCGCTACAATTTTTGATTTAAACATTTTTCTGTATTTTCATTATTTAAACAATCAGAGTGAAAAAACAAAACAAATTTACTCAACGATTTTCCGGAAAACTGCATGGGTGTATCATCATAAAGTTTTTCTCATGTTGAACACAGCCCTTTTAAATACTCAATTCTTAATTTTCAAGTTTTTTGTATTTTTTGTGAGGTTTTATGTGTACTTTAACTAGGCTACTACCCTGTAGTGTAAAGAGACATGATTCAAGGATACTCTGTTTCTATTTTGCTTCAAGAAGCAGATCGGCCGGCACACACATGTTATACTACATTCAGCAACTATAATCAATCAAGGGCTCTTTAATTAAAAGAAGAACTTGAAGGAAATCAGAGAACTTTCGTAGAAAACGCAGTTTGAGTACATGCTGGTTGAAAAAGATCTGCACATGAAGATTATTCCACACTTTTAGTTTATCTGGTGGACGACGAGATAACATTTATAGATTATATATTTAAGAATATTTGCCCCAGCAAGAGACACATTTAATTCCTTCGCAACTTCTTTTCAGATCCAGTTCGAAATTTCGGTACCGCTCTTTCATCCAGACTAGCCACAAGACAATTGTGTGCTCCTTCACCTTAAATTAGGTATTCTATTTATTGGACAGTCAAGTACGGCGTAATTAACGGAACTACACCTCTCCCACTACCCAAAAATTATTCAGACCCCATATTCATTAAATCATTACTTTCCTATAAAAGTCATAAATAAGCTTTTGCCATGAAACACTGAATCAAAGAAGAATGTTTCTGTTATTTATGATGGCCAAGATTAGCTCCCACTATAGTCCATTGAAATGTTACATTTTTTAGGCCTTACCTTGCGTTTTTTAGAGGACGCAATTTTATTTTTTTGATGTGTAGGGGGGTCACTGTAAAGCTAAAAACAAGTTTGTGGGGTCGCAACCCTTGTCCCACGGCCGCCATCTTGAAAATAGGGGTTGAAATGGTTTTTACGACATATCTCTTAAGCTATTTATTTGATAAAAAAAATCTGTTGACATTTTTTGTTGCAAATTAAATTCTCTACAACTTTGGTCCAGTAACTTTTTGTCGTAGAACTATAAATATACAAGATAAGCGAAAATCTTCAGAAATTCAAGAAAAAAATTTATATTTTTCGATGTAACTTTTTTTTATCATTATACGAAAAAATGATATCTGACCATTTTGTAGATCGTTTTTTGTCTTATAATTTTTTTAATTATAAATTTTGCAATATTATTAAAAATTAATTATATTGACTCTTTTTCACTCCATAACAGGATTTTTTTATCTCTTTATACGGTGGTAATAAAGATGATAATTCTCTTGACAGCCTAAGATACAAACAATTCGCCAAGGCAGTGACAAAAAGTACATTTAACTCTTATCTTCACTTCCTCCAACACAAGACACAGCTCGCTTTCATAATTTCCGAGTCTACCATCAGGTCCAGTCGTGGCTTGGTAATTATAATGATCCTGAAGACTGGGGCTGGAAAAAATGTGGAAAATTATTGATGCCAGTGCAGAACTCTAAACCTCTAGCACCCCCTGAGCTTCTAAAATTGATCTTTTGCAAATGCAAAGGAAACTGTGGAGCGATGTGTGGATGTCGAAAAGCAGGACTGAAATGTTCTGCAGTGTTCTTCCATTGTTCTGGAGAGACTTGCAGCAACGTAATGGAACTCTCAGAATTAATAAATGAAAATGACTTTGATGATGAACCGCCAACATTAACACCTCTTCCTTCTCCAGTTCTCTCATTGGTATTTAATTCAGAAAGCTGATCAGATGCTGAGCCGCAGCCTGGTCCATCGAAACGACTGAGGACGGAGTAGTTCTAATTTAGAAAATCACCGTGGATTATGCCTATTGGGGATACCACGTAAAAAAAACGCACCTCTAGACTCTACCTCGTGGGTGGTGGGGAAAAGAGTCAATAATTAATTATTAATAATATTGCAAAATTTGTCATTAAAAAAGTTATAATAACAAAATAAAAATTAAAAAAACAATAACTAATGACATATTATTAGTACACACGTATAATATAGGTATAGTTAAGAGTACTTAAAAATAGTACTCACTTCGGAGCGCTGTAAAACCTTAGCTATTGACTCAAAGAAAAAATGATGCGAATAAAAGTTGTTCCTCAAAAAACGGTCTACAAAAATGGTTAGATATCATTTTTTCGTAAAATGATAAAAAAAAAGATACATCGAAAAATATAAATTTTTTTCTCGAATTTCTGAAGATTTTCGCTTATAACTTTTTTATTTATAGTTCTACAACAAAAAGTTACTGGACCAAAGTTGTAGAGAATTTAATTTGCAACAAAAAATGTTGACAAATTTTTTTTTATCAAATAAATAGTTTAAGAGATATATCGTGAAAACCATTTCAACCCCTACTTTCAAGATGGCGGCCGTGGGACAAGGGTGGCGACCCCACAAACTTGGTTTTAGCTTAACACTGACCCCCCCTACACATCAAAAAAATAAAATAGCGTCCTCTAAAAAACGCAACCCCAAATGTAACTTTTCAATGGACTACTAGGTTTTTGAAGGCCTCTATGGTCAAATATATAAAAAAATTATATTGTTCCTTTTTATGCTTGGGTGCAATTGGAATTTGGTGAACAGAATTCGTAGGCTAGTTCACTTGCACCATTCATTATCATCATCAAGCGCCCCATTCAATCATTGCGGATTATTTCTAATACCAAAGTAATTTGATCTATTATTTGACATGGATCAGTTCTCTTTCTTTCTCATTTTACAATCATAGTCTTATCTTTTGCATCTTTATCAGTAGCATCATTTTCTATGCAATATTCGCCCCATAAATAATATTTCCACTCTGCCAATGGGGTGTTTCATTAAAATATATTAGTACGTGTCAAAGACCGTTCATATACTGAGAAGCAAAAACTACTTTCCTGGCTATATGTTACGAAGGACATTGAATTGTACTTCAAAATAGAACCAACTATTTTTTTGCGCGATCGATCTTTTTTGTTTATTTACAGCATCGGTTGTCAGGATGGTAGGTTGTGTTTACTGGTTTCTAAGTCTAACACGTCGGTAAGTGATTCACTTACCGTTCAGACGTCGGTAAGTAAATTACTTACCGACGTCTTAGCCCTACATACATTTAAGTGGTCCTAAATAATATATTACTTCATTCATTACACGAAAGGAACAAAAAAAATAAGATCTACATTTTTTTAATGAACAGAAACGAACAGAACAATATAAAAAGTAATAAATAGCATGAAAACAATTTCACCAAAATGCAAATTATATTTTAAACTGATCGAGAAGTATAAACGTCACTTTTGACATTTCGCTCATTTCGAAGAAATTTGAATTATATTTTAGACTGATCGAGAAGTATGAATGTCACTTTTGACATTTAGTTCATTCCGAAGAAATTTAAATTATTTTATTCGAAGTTTATTTCAATACGATCGAGCAAAAAATGGTATAAGCATTTCGAACGTTAAGGGTGATACCGGTCTCCATCAAAATTGGAGGCTTCGCTACGCTCAGCCTCCAAACATTGCTGTCGACCGGTAAACAACCCTTACCGTTTTGCAATTCGAAAGTATAATATCACTTATAGACCGGTTTCGGCGTATTTGCGCATCATCAGTATAAGGTAGATATATTCCGTCCATAGGTTCTTAGAGTATTCTGGACTGGAGGAATCATTGATACCGCACAAATACATCAATCTCAGTAAAGAAAACGTTAAATGTGCGATAATAGTGATATCCTCACATCTAACCACGATCTAAAATAATATTTGACAAAAATTTTTTTTTCTACGACCACTATCGAAAGTCGTCTTTTGTGCCTTGAAAAGCAACTGCAAAGTTGATGTTTTCCGCGAGCTGTCATAATTTGACATTCTTGGTGCTCTTAAGCACAAATTCACTTATAGGCGCACGCCTAACTTTATTTATAGTTAAAAGAGAGATAGTATTTTAATATAAACTGTAGAATAAAATATTTCCGTTAATTTTCTAATATGTTGAAACATCCAACAGTATTTTCCGTAATAATTTAATAAGAATTAGGGAAATCTAAAAAATATTTGACATTAATGTAATAAGTGTTGCCGACGTACATAGGTACACGAAACTGCTAAGTAGAAACAATGGCAATTAAATTTATAGGGGAAACTTTCTGTCTCGACTGCCAAAGTACTACTTTCTGCTCTTGATACACAAATAGCTATTATTCACAGTTTCCTGCAAATAAATTGTTATTTTAGTAAAGCGTGTTATAGATTTCAAAGGTAAAATAGTATAATACTATTATAACGCGTTACAGAGTCTTTGAAAATCAATAAACAAAATGACCGTTCACTAATAAGAAGCAACAACTACTTCCCGGGCAATATGCCCACGAAGGTCATTGAATTACACTTTAAAGTTAAACGGGGTTGGTATATCAGAATAAAATTCCCTTTTATTGACTAAATCATAAATGTTTAAGTTTCAAGTGAAATAGACAGAAATGTAAAGATAAAGGGAGTGAGAAAACCTGCAAAATTTGAATGAAATTATCACAATGGCAGTCTCTTAACTACTTATTTGTCTTCACAAAACAACACTATATCTTTTACTGAAGCGAGTTTCCGAAAAGGCCCATTGATAGATATCTAATTTAATAATCTTGATAATAAGAAACCAAAAATTAATATTTTTTATTCAATATAGACTAGGAACCGGCATTATAATCAAATATTGGTGTGGTTTATCTTATCACGAAGTTTTTGTCTATTTGATAGTCTTGTTAAAATTGTTGATAAATATCTATTTTTAGCAAATTTGCTGCAATATACCTACTTATAATTTTTATTATTATTATTACAAGTCATTCGGGGTGCAATGCTCAGGGACACTTAGCTTTCGCCATTGTATCCCTTTCCCCCCGATTCGTACTTAAGCTATGCTTAGGCTGCTTCAGAGAGATGTGCACTAAAGCCAACACTCTTGCAAAATGCAAGTATGTTGTCAATGCTAGTCTCTTTGAATAACTCTGAGTCCAGGCTCGCTGCTCCCAACCATCTATGTCTGTGTATCATTAGGTTGGGGCACTTGCATAGGAAATGACACGGGGTCTCTTCCTCCTCTCCACACCATCTACACAAGTTGCTATGTCCCTGTGTTTTGTGTGTGTAACATCGCAGCTCGCAGTGTCCGGTGAGTATACCCAGAACAACTCTTGCCTACTTATAATGAAATTATTATAAATTTTTGTACTTTTTTCTTGACAATAATAAAAAATATATGAAATAGTATATTCAGGAATCGTTTTGAAAAAAATAAAGATTGTTAACGAAAATTGTTTTTTATTTTTCTAAACTTGAAAATTGTAGCATGTTCTAACGTCGTTATTGCAATATGATTGCACCAACTGATCGATATGGCTCGATGTAAGCAAGTGCGAACTAAATAATGATATAGACCATTCCAGACGTCACTGACAGGTCGGTCATATTATGATTTACAGGTAAACCATGGAGACTAGATGTAGTCTTCATGTGGTAAACATCGGATAATAGTTACTTTAATTAATTAATTTAGTTGGTTATTAAAGGTATCCTAAAATTTTATATTTTTCTAGTGTTTATAGGTGCTGAGGAGGAGGTTCTCACACGATTGCGGAGTTGCAGATTTCTGAAAAATAATAACGACACACACATGACTTATCACAGTGAAATCTACCAACAAAACAAATCGCATAAGGAAGGATGATGCGCAATTTCGTACTCGGCTAGAATCAATTAATTTGTTTATAATTAGGTGTGATATAAAGATATCATGATAATAACATCGGGTTTTAAATTTGTTTATTAATAATATTGTAAATAATGGTTTTTTGCCCATAACTTCGGACCTAATCGATATTTTTTGGCGCGTGTTTTGTAGGATCTTTGAGGAGAATTATACGTTTTCTTCTGAAAATTGAAGGGGAAAAAGGTATGCACCTCCTTGGGGAGGGGCACTTGGAACATGGTCTTAGACTCCTTGGTCAGGCGCCTCATAATGGCAACTTTTACACAATAGCTAATGCAGATGATCTAGTCATTCTGCTAACAGGAAGATTTGAGGAGATACTCTGTGCTCTAATGCAAGAGGCCCTCAATATCATAGAACAATGGTGCGAAGACCATTCACTGTCAATAAATCCAAAGAAGACAGAAATGGTTCTTTTCACGAAAAAAAAGGAAGCTTGCAAAACATCAAGTCACAAAGCTCCTAAATACCGAACTTAAGTTTTCATCAGAGGTGAAATATCTAGGTGTCACATTTGATAGTAAGTTAACATGGAACTTTCACTAGGAACCAGAGTAAAAAAAGCATACATTTCTTATGAACAGTGTTGCAGAACCATCGGCCGTACCTGGGGAATGTCACCCAGGGTTACTGCCTGGATCTACACTGCCATCATCAGACCTATGATAACGTACGGCGCGATTGCCTGGGGAGTTAAAGCAAACCAGCTGACAGTCGTTCGTAAACTGGACCAAATCCAGAGAACAGCATGCCTCAATACAACAGGAGGCATGAGAACCACACCAACCAGAGCGATGGAGGTGATCCTTGGCCTCACTCCCCTTGACATACAAATCAAGGAGGTTATTTTGATGACCATGACATGCATACGCTCTACCGGTATACAACCTGACGTAGGATCTTGTAGATTGAGACGTAACCTGTGGCTTGAGGCACTCAATGAGGTTCCTCTGCCGCAGGCAAATACGGACGCAATCTCACCACAATATGCCTTCCATACATACAAGGTAATCATTAAATATAACACACAAGACACATAAGAAGAAGGCGCAATCCGCATCTTCACGGATGGCTCTAAAACCAATATGGTCTCAGGATGTGTTAAATGGGTGGTGGGCTGTAATGTCAGCGCTCAAACAGAGCTCACTGCTATCTACATCGCCGCAAAAGAGATTACCAAAAGAAACACCACAAGTAATAAAATTCACATCCTTACGGATAGTAGATGAGCATTACTAGCCCTGAACAGACCACGTATCACGTCAGGCCTAGTACTGGAGTGTCACCTGTCCCTGATCGAAGCCTGTAGCAACAACGAAGTCACTTTAGGCTGGATCAAGGGCCACAGTAAATCGAAAGATAACCACATTGCCGACTCGCTAGCCAGGAAAGCAGCATTCCAAAAACTCTTGGAGCCTGGCACTTTCTGTCGGCGTCGGCTATGATTGACCTAATAAAGGAACACTCCCTTGAAAAGTTTAAGTGTAGATGGTACGATGCAGAAGGTTGCAGGCTTGCCAAGGAGCTGCTGCAGTATCCGGACAGAAAAGTAGCCAAAAAATACGTGACTATGAACAGACAGAACCTTCGGACAGCCACGGGTATTCTGACCGGTCACTGCCACCTACGAAAACACCTCTACAGACTGGGTCTGTTGGACACTTCACTTTGTAGAGGATGTGAACAGGAAGATGAGACTGTCGAACACATTCTTTGTGAATGTCCGACACTCTCTTAATACTGGCTAACACAAGCAGCATGAGAGAGCTTACTTCCGGCGACGTTGTCGCCTACAACAAGTAGGCTGGATGGCGAGCTAGAAGGAAGTCTGAACCTCAGAAGGATGCACAATGGGCCAATTGTCACCCTTCAAAATCTTACAGATACTGAAGATATGTACGAAAAACGTTATTTCCACTGAAATCGCACCTTTCTTGCCTAGTCAAAAAACAATTTTCCGGATCGACTTCAGAGTTAGGGGTGAGAGCATCTTATTCTACATCAATTTTGCCCTCTTGTCAAGCAAAATGAGCCACTAGGTAGGGAACAATGCTCACAATAACTATATTACCTGAACTATTTACGAAACTACAATAATTAAGTATTAGCGTTAAGAAATCAAAAAAAAGAATTTAAGAAAAATGGAATCAATGTCATTTGAACTGGCGACCTCTCTGAAATTTGAATGTCATGATTTATTTTCAACAGTAGTTAGGTACTTCTATGAAAGCATATTTTTGTCCACGACTATTTGATAATATTCACATTTCACGTGTGACCCTTGAAGTATAATGATGTTCATTATTCACTAGTGAATAGTAGGTGTGGATAATTTTATTATATGTTAACCAATTTTCATATTTTTTTTGTATTAATGCCAAAGATATTCATTAAAAAACGTTTTTGAAATTTGTCTACCTAATTTTGTGATTTTGTGAAAAAAATAGAGCATTGGAACAAAAAAATTTACACGCTTAAATTATACTATAAGGGCCAAAGTAGGGGTGAGTTTGGATATTAAGGTTGGGGACAATTTAATTACGTCATTAAAAGCCTACACTAATTTTAAAGTATTTTCACCAATTTTCATATGCTTTATTTAAAACAAAATCAGCCCAAAAATATAACTGTGGGAGATTTTTTTAACTATTCTATAATTTATGGTAGATCCAAAGGCTCCAGCCTACATTAATTTGAAAACTCACACCAACAAAATAAGTATAAATCTAATCTACTCTAAATACACTATAATGCAAGATACACTTACTAACGGCCGTATGTTGATTTCCACTCCCGAGCCGCACAGTTACGTCACGCGGGAACCAGAAATGTTCGCCCACCTCTCAGCAGTCTTTCGATTTATTGTGTTTTCATGCAATACAAGGTGTTGTTAGCTTTAATTCCAATTTTACTTGAGTTGATTCGTTTATTTGGAATTTTATTACCCACTAATTTACTGTTATTAGTGTTATTTAATACTGTTTTATAATATAAGTCGATTTTTGTTATGTAACGATTAATTAATAGGAAAATCAGTTTTCAAAACTGCCTGAAAAAACTGGGCAAGAATATGGCAAAATTAACAAATTTCAATAAATGATTCTAAATATAAACTTTTTCCACTCCTATACTTTAAATTATTAATTAAATGGCAATTTTCAGTTTCATAATGATACTCATTATAACACTGGTTTTCATTATGAAACTGAAAAATTGACCAATAGAAATCTAGAATTTCTGTAGAATGTCGAGAAAAGACCAAAATAAATGTCGTGCACCAGACCAAAAATACTTAAAGACCAAGATAAATACATATTTGAACATTAATTTTTGTTTACAATAATTTATTACTAATTTTGTATAAAAGTAACATACCTATGATATAGGTATATTATACGTTTTATATTAGTTTAATGTGGTCCCGTAGAGTGGTTCGAGACCTAGTTTGTGCATTTTTTATATTTTTTTTCAAATCAAATTTCTTTTTTGTAGAAAAAATAGTGTATGCAAGTTTCATGTAATGGTTATTAATACACTCGCATTAACCATACGAAACGAGCCTTTGGCTCGTTTCGTATCCCAGTGACACCTTTGTTAAGGAGTCTTGTATAATAAATAAAAAAATATAAAATATTTACAATATAATGGTGTGTTTTAATTTTGCCCACCCATAAATATTTCTGTTTCAAATCTTTTCAAATTAAAAAAATATATATTGCCTACATATTTCTACACGTTTTGTACATTGTTAACTCTCAGCATCGTTGTACTTACCAAAAAAAGATATCTAAGTTACTGATAATAAAGTAATATTTCATATTATATCTGAAAAACCATGTCGCATTTAAATAATCATCCATAAAGTGGAAATATGCATGAAAATTAAACACAAACAGAGTATTTCCCATATATTAAGCATTGTACATCACCGATTGAGATTCCCACATGACGTCACACGCTGTCGGCTACATGCGCAAGAACATACCGTGAGTAACTGTATCGTGCTATAATGTTCCAATTCCAAATAATAATGCGATATTAATAAATTTAATTAAGCATAAAATAAATTTGCCGAAGCTGTTGTTACTTTCAGATCCGGCAACGCTGTATATAATTTTCCATGAAAAATCTAAAGCCCTTGCGTGTAGCCGTCTTTTCATGTCCGTTTTCCCTAGTTTAGAGGCGTCTGTCGTCTGCCGAGATCGAAAACGTTCGGCGTCGAGGTGTCGGAGGTTGCTACCCGCAACCCCGAGGGCTCATTGATGAGCCCTAGTTGGGGACATGGGGCAGGCCGAAAGCAGAGACGATGAAGACGATCCCGAAAAATATGGTGGTGAATCCAGGAGAGAGTCCGACAATGTAAGTTTAACAAAATAAAAATTATATTTGTATGCTGTGGAATATTGTTTATAACATTCTCTGTAATTGTCATGTTTCTGTCTTTGATTGAATTATTTTTATTTCAAAATATACAAAGCCCACATTTGCATGTGCGAATAAATTTTTATAAAAAGAAAGCTAAACATGACGTAATGTTATCTATCAAATAGATATAAATAGGTACAAACTTTTATTGTAAAAATATATATTTTTGGAACTTTCTTAAACCACATAAATCTTGTACTAAAAATCAGAAATGATAATTTGGCAGAATGTTTGAAAAAATTTCCTTTTATATAGCTATGTTATTGTTATATTAGGAATTGAACAACATTTATTTTAATGTTCCAAGGTAGACAATAATCGCTGCAGATATTTGCTATTTTTAGATTATTTTTAATATTGATTTTCTAGTCAGTGCTGTTTTTTTTTTCGAATAGATTTTTTCGTGTGTGTCCTTGTCCCACAGGTATAATGTTAAATCTATAATTCTAGTACGTTCGATGGGAGATTCAAACCAAACTACAAAGAAAACAAATACTTTGTACCTTCATTATTATTCATGGTCAATCCACGTGCAATACGATCGATTATGTTTACAAATCGTATTTTTTATCAATTCTATTAATATGTGAGAGTAAAAAAACCTGTTGAGTTTTATAAAAGAATCTTTTATTGAACTCAATAATAATTGAAATATTGGGGTACTTGAAACACTTTTCATTAAATAAACCGTTGGACAATAAATATACAGGGTGCGGCACCTAAAACGAAACAGATCCCTCCCCTCCCCTCTACCACTATTACCATTGTTATCAGTGCCGTAACCAGGAATTTTGTTTGGGGGGGCACCAAGTGGCTTGGGTATGGTGAGACAAAAACTTCAGATCATAAAAATTTAATTTTTATCACTTTTTTTGTTATTTTTTACAAGTTTACATTAATCTGAGGTATAAAGTGCCTTATTTATATTGATATGCCACTGCTACATACAGTGTGTCGCATTTAAGAAGAAGACACTCCCATATTTTCGCTGTTTGAAGAATTACAGATTCGGATTTTTGTAGAGTCATACAGGTTGATGGGCCCACTTTTCTTGAAATAGTCAACTGAAATCTGAACTTTAAACTCATCCTACTACGATTTCACAAACAGGACCGCTTCTCGATATTTTGGTTCGCGTTAGAGATATCGAAAAATATTAATGAAAAAAGTTGTTCAGAATATTGTGGTAACCCCACATACCAAATTTTATCATAAAATTCGCATTTTTAATTTTTTCATTTTTTGGTCTAAGTATACAATATTATTATATATTTATTTTGATAATTATTGTGCCGTGGAAATTAAAATCTTGACACGGTGTCATTTATTCAAATATTTTAGTAAAGTAAACAGCACTTTCAAAGGAAAATTGATCAAATTAAACAATATCTTGTAATAATAAATGTGGGTAGGCAAAAAAATTGGGAAATTAAAAATGAAAATTTTGTGATGAATTTCGGTATGTGGGGTTGAAATGATATTCTGAACAACTTTTTCGAATATATTTTTTCGATATTTCCTACGCGAAGCAAAATATCGAAAAGTGACCCCGTTTGTGAAATCGTAGTAGGCGGTGATTGAAGTTCAGATTTCAGTTGATTAACTCAAAAGATGTGGCCCAACAACATGTATGACTCTGCAAAAATTCAAATCTGTAATCTTTCAAACAGCGGAAGTATGGGGGTGTCTTCATCTTAAATGAGACACACTGTATAATCACGGGAAAAAGGCATCATAATTTGAAACCCAGGCGTCTTTCTTTTTTGGATGCAAACATATCTGTTATAACTTCAGCTTCAATATTTACGTCCCTGTGAATGTTCATGAGAGCCAAACCGTTGAGTCGTGTTTCACTTGAAGAATTTCTAAAGTATGTTTTGATTCTCTTTAAGTCAAGAAAACATATTTGTATTCTGTGTAAATATTAATTTATTAAATCGCAGAGCGCTTTCGGCTATTAAGCCATCTTCAGTGCTTACCTGCAAGTAAGTAAAAAAGTTGGAAAATATAAAAGAAGTAGATAAAGAATTACTTACTTGTCAGGTAATTTGTACAAGAAACTTAGACAACACATTAACGACATAATTAAAATAACATTGAAATTAAAATTAAAATGATCCCCTGTTTAGGGTTTGTTGAATCTAGATATTTAACATTATAAAATTTTGTTAAAATTATTTTAGACAACACGTGTTCGT
>CAJUYH010001423.1:0-42862 GCA_910591685.1 Galerucella tenella | reverse complement strand
TTAAAAAAAGAATGAATAATATACCACAAGGAACATACAGAAGATATTTAGTCTCAAATTATTGAGTAAAAAAACTTTGACCGCTTTTTTAAATATTGTTGTCAGGTACGAACGAACTGCAAGTCACATGAAATGATAGCTAAGGGTCTTCCCATTGCGATGAACTTTGAATCATCGGGAAATGTCAATTTTTTTCCGAGCTATGGAACAATTTGTCCGCCCCCTGCATAGACAGCAGAATTCCTACAGGCAGAGCATCAGCAGCTGAAATGAGGAGAGTTTTAGGTTTCGTTAAGTTCGACGTATAACGGAGTACGTTATCGCTTATTAAGGTGATCGGTTATTTTTTTACTTTTGAGCATGAGCAAAATAATCGATAACGTATAACGTTGATCAAATAAGTGGCTTAAAATCTCCCTATTAAACGTGTAGCGTTCTGTGACATAAAGCTATCACCAGCTCCTATTATGGCTACAAGGCCTACCCTACAGGTAAACCAGAGGTAGACTCCGTTTCACGTGAGAAAAACCATGCGGAGTAATGAAGAAGTTGCAGTCGTATGACTCGTGTGCGCTAACTTGTTGTAAAAACCGGCGCCATACTGTAAAATTGACATCAAAAGCGTAACGTTGTCACATTTTGCAAGTTAACAGTCACTGTCCGTTGTTACCTTTTATCATTTACAAAACTAAGTAGTTAATCAAATGTATATTTTTTATTGATATTACTTCCACTTAATAATAGTTATTAGACAAAGTTAATAACTTTCATTAACATGTCCCAATAAATTTCATTTTATTTTTTGTTCGATATTTTCGCATACATCGTAAATAATTCCAATATGATTTTATATATTATCTATAACGATTGTTATAAAAACAGATTTCATTATTGGAATCCATCATCGTAAAAATGCTTTAACATGTGATGATAAGAGCACACAATCAAATTATAAGTATCACGTTTATCCAAACACAATAATATATTAATCAAGATGTATAGTACAGTGGTGTAGACAATGTTCGGGAAATAATATTATAACAAAAAAACATACCAAAAAGGTCATCTGTGCCCAATATTTTACTTCAACACTATATTTAATAAGTCCTGTGTGTTCGTTTATTAAAAATTTAGAATAATTTAATGGTAATTTTATTTTCAATATTTAAATAAACGTTAAAACGGATCAAAATCAACCACAATGTGAATATGTTTTGGTAACTAAAGTGGGTCACTTGAAATTATTAAATGGGTCACTCGGTGACCCGCGAGTCATAGGCTGCCGACCCCTGGTCTAAGCCAAACATTTTACTAGGAAGCAAAATAATTCACAATGAATTCTGCATCCCTTTTTTTTATTGAACTTTATTTCACAAAAAAGTTGGTTGACTATTTAGTTGAGTATTCTTATCAGTCCGTCCATTACAAGATTCTATATTACAGGAAATATAGGACACCCCCTGAGGACCCGCATCCTCTCGAAATTGATAATGTTCCACTCATCTAGGTTGATCGCCCTCATGATCACGGAACTTTTGATACTCCCGGACTGTATACATATCGATCTAAGCCGATCAATCTTTCGGCCAACAATCATCCTCTAATGTGCATAACCAGAGATACCTAATATACACAAATGCATAACTATCAGTTTTATCAATGTCTTCAGTATGACTGAAATTAGACTTACGAGCACAGAATACACCAGCCAAACAAGAAGCGAAAGCCGGCGTAAATCCTTTGATCTTATGGGGGCAAAATTTCGTGACCTTCAATCTGACGTTGACAGATAACGGATCAAGATACACTGAGAAAATTGTTAAAAAAATGTAAATTAAATGTTAACTACACGCAAAAAAGTGAAACCAAAGAATCTCAAATAATAATTGTTCATTTTTATGACTTGTTTCGACAAAGTTTTAATTGTTAAACTCAATTTATGAATTGTTAGAGTTAATTTAACAGCTCAACAAATATTGTGAAAAATATATAAATATAAGTTTTAGCTTCTGTTTTTGGAGTACCATCCATTATTAAAAATAATAAGCTATTTTTTAACCAAATGATTCTTATTTTCTATATTGTTATCGAAATTATATGTGTAAGTATGTTTTTATGTAGGATAGGGTGAGTCTAAAAACAGTACAATAATAATAGATTATATATTTATAATATCAGTTTACCATAGAAAGAATTTCAGTAAATGATGATAAAAAATTACAATAAGTATGGTGCTTAAATATAAAATTTTCATTATTTATATATTTGAAAGTTACACTTCACCATATTCTGAATTAAATTTTACACCCAGAGAAAATGTACTGATATCTGTGACAACGAAGTTATAACAAAGAAGCGACAGTAAACTTTTCTCCACAGATAACAAAGTTTTGTTGTGTTTTTCAATTATTCATCCATCACTTGAATGACAGCCACGAATTGCACAAGTTTTTGGCGCCGTTACTAATAAATGTAATTTTGTAAACAAATTTTATCGTTCAAAACACAAAAAAACATGTAAATAATCAAAAAGCTTACAGCAAAGAAAATTCTTTGGTAAACAATAAAATCACATGTCATTGACAGATGACGGGCTTAAAATGGCAACTGTAAGACATGCGCACTCAGAAAATGGATTTTGAAATAGCACAAGCTTCGCTTCTTCTTGGGATGGTGTATTCTGTGTTACGAGTCTCAGAGACTCGCATTGCAGCTCTACCATAAAAAGTTGTGAGATCTATTGTAAAACCAAGACGATTAATTTGTGCAGTATCTATCTACGGTAGCATATCCAACAACTCCACAAAAAATCATCGCTACCTGATTAGTTATCTAACAGAGACTTTTCAGTGCATCCATGAAGTAACGCATAAATTCATGCGCCGTATAATCGGTAATCAATACGCCGTAATTATGATCAATTCCATTGGCTAATTTTATCATGAATAATTTAATCAAAGTATAGTCGCTACTACCACAACTTTCACACTTCCGTTACTGGAAGACATGTATTGGTTGTGATTTTGGTGTGTCTTAACAGTCCTTGATTAGGCTTTTAGCTCGCAGACGGAGAACATATAACTTGTACTAGCGACATAAAGCAGTTCTTCAAATAGATCACTTTTCCTTATCCGTATACGCAACGTAACGGAGATACGTGATTAATCAAAAATTAGTATAAAGCAAAATGCGTTCGGAACGTAACCATACATGTGTTTTAATTTTAAACCTAAAGAATAGTGAGTACTATTACCTTGACATCTACTGAGAAATAGTATTTTTTAAAGTGACCTTTCGCGTTTCTTGGTCGGTTGGTCGTCGAAAAACGCGAACACGAAACACAATAAAGCAATACGTACCGTTGAGTTCAATGAAGTGTTGTACAGCAGTTGTGCTTTGTGAACCTGCCTATCATTTCTAAAGTTCGATAAAGTGTTGTACAAGAATGTACAACATCCACAATCCTTGTGAAATTTTGCATACAGTAAAACTTTCCATTCATATTTTTATTGAATAATTGAGGCTTTAATCAATAATTTATCGTCTCCATATTCTCACATAATTAAAATTTCGATACGTTTTCCTTCACTTAGTTACACCATAACAGAAAAAACAATAGTAACAAATAACAGAAATAGTACATTGTTTACCGGGTAGGAAAAGCTTAACATTCCTGGACGACTGTGAAGATTGCTAAGTCGAGGCGCAAGCCGAGACTTAGCAACACAGAGTCCAGGAATGTGGCTTTTCCTACGAGGTAAACATACTATTTTTCCGCAAATCGTTTAAAATTCGACAGATATTGATTGATTTAAAAAAAAACGCGATAATTTTATTCCCAAATAAATGGTGCTTTGAAATTCCTAATAAAATTACTTGGGTTACAATGGAAACGTATTGAGGTTGAATTGTCAAACTTGACGCTTATAAATTTAATTGCTGGTGTTCTCGAAAGTAAAATGATAAGTGATGATGAAATTTCCATTCCTGGGACTCCTCCAGAGCTGGTTGAGGCAGTGAATACTGCTTCATTAGAATTATTGCCAAAGAAATTTCTATCATTTATGTAGAACACTAACAACTGTACGGAAATATCATTTCCTTACAGTAAGGAAATGACATTTCCTTACAGTAAGGAAGTCCTGACTTTTTCTTCAAGAAATTTTGACAGGAATGTCAAAATTTCCTAGCGATTTGCGGAAAAAAATATTATTACTTACACTTCTACACTAATAGGTAGATTACTCAATAATGAATTTATTTTACTATTAAAGGTTTGAGATTTCGGCTACCTAAGACAAAAACGATAAATTTAGTGATTAAAGCCTGGACTATTCAATAAAAAATATGAATGGAAAGTTTCACTGTATGCAGAATAGGGTACAAGCATAAATTTTGCTATTGGTGGGAAATGACGCTTTATCAGGTCTCCTAACACCTTGCATGTCTATTTTTTCAAAAAAATATAAACTACTTTTAAAACGACTTTAAAAATCATAAAATTTGAAAGTCCGCCAAAACGCGCTTTGCGTCATAAAGATGGCTGCCCCATGCAGTGATGTCATTTGTTTACGTTCTCTTTCGTGTATCACGCTCTGAGTTCTTGTGACCTAATTTGTTTCTGAATGCTTTAAAAATGGATAAAGCCGAAAAAAAGCTTTGGATTCCTAGTATTGCATTGTTTCATAGTGTAATCAACGTCTATTAAAACTCCAAACAAAATATTTGTTACTTTACCTGGTGGCGCAAGCAAAAATACACTTAAGAGAAGGGCATTATGGTTGCAAGCTATGCGTCGAAACAAAGACGATATTTCGACAAATAATACTACTTTTGTTTGTGAAGACCATTTTAATGTAAGTACCTACTTATATGCTGGTAATTTTTATTCTTAAATAGTTTGAGGTTATGTACCTATATGTCTAGGAATCAACCACTAAAACATTATTTTCTCACGACCACACATCGAAATATGGTTGATATATATTATATATAATACATAGTTCAAATCGTACTTACGATAATGCTTTAACTTCTCTTATTTTCTCGGCATTAAAGCTGCTGTTTGACTTAATAAATTCGGCAGCATAATAATGAGACTACTTTGGGCAAGTTATCAGTTTGTGCTTTTACAAAACCGTCGCTAGCCATATCTCTACTCACAAAATATGGAAGAATCGTTACTGAACACTGAACTAGTAAATAAAATATTTTCTTCTGAAAGTTTTAAAATATCCTCGCAAATATCAAATATTTATGTCCACTTTCCACTTTACGTTGACTTTTATAAATAAAAAAAAGCACACACAAACACGTACCTAATGGTCTCAAAAATGATATTTTTACGTCGATGAAGCAATGAATAGTTGATTAAAATACAATATAAACACTACAGAACTACACAGAACCTAATGCAATACCGGCCGTATTGACAAAAGTAAACAAACATGAGATATGACATCACACGTATCATCGGTAGCGTTCGGAAATCCTCGGGTATTGGTCGGAAAGTGCATTGAAATTTGAATTTTATTTTAAAATTTTGAAGTAATTTCCAATGGAAACTGGTTTATTTCCTATTACTAGTAATTTTTGATATCAACTTCACTATGATAAATTAATATCTAAGCAAAATATGATATATGCGTGTACCCTATTTCACAAAGAATTCAAAAATGTAAAAATATACAGGGTGTTCTATTTAAAATAACAAAGTTGATATGCATTTCCGGTTTAACCGGAAATTGTACATTAAGTTTGATAGCATTTTTGAATTCCTTGGATATTCTTAGAAAGGGCTGAGCATTTTCATTTGAAAATATTAAACCGTTGAGGAGATAATTATAGGGGGTTCCATACTTTATACTAACTCTGTAAAAAGCAATATAGTGAAACTCTTCTTGACTAACCTTTGGACTCTTCTGTTAGTAAAATGGGGAACGCAACAACGAACAAATCCCAACTACTAATTTTAGTCAAAAACAAAATAACACAACTGAATACAAACATACACGTGTTTACATACATAAACAACGCCATACAATGGCTGACGAATTGACAAAGGACGCAGAGAACACCTCATCATTTCATCTTTGCCATCAAACATCCACGTAAAATTTTAGTTATTCAAGAAAACATAATTGGGTAAAAATATTGACTATATCTTCAATCATAATTCATGACAACTACAGGCTACAGGTGCTGGTTGTATTTTGTGTGGGCTTGTTAAGATATAATTTATTTAAATTTTTATCTGTGAAAATCACTAGCTCAAAAGTTTTTATTTTTAATTCTAATAAACCAAGCCGATGCGCCGCCACTGGATAATAGACGACGACAATTTGATCGACTTGTCAGAGCACACGCTGTGACGTCACATATTTAATGAATTTATATTTACAACTTCAAGGCGAGTAGCGAAACGAACACAGTAACAACGAATTATTTTCCCGAGTATACATCTAACATCTACACTCTAGTATTGTATCGCGGATTTGATGATGGGTGGATTTATTCGCGATTCATTATTTTTGTGTGTTCGTTGCCCTTCGAAAGGGACCCTCTCGGAGGAAGTGTGAGTGACGTCACTGTGTTGATTTGTGAAAAAATTTTAGTTGTGAAATAGTGAAAATTGCCGAGAGTGCGGCACACGGCAAGCTTTTGTGTTTCGAAAATAGTTTTTTTTTTCTACTCTATTTCGAATTTTGAAAAATGAGTTCGTCTGCGGAAAGCAAAGTTACAAATAGGAGAATAAATAGGGTAAGGATGTCTATTTCTTTGGTACAACTTACTCGTTTTTCTAATATAAACAAAAATATTTCGTAAAACTAAACGAAATCACTGAAATCAGATATTAGGTATACTTATATAAAAATTTATTGAACAGAATATCGACTTCATAATAGGTACATAGGTTCTAATTGGATGTATGAATAAAAATAAAAATTTTACAAGGTCGATTTAAAAACTGTCTTTTTATTTAAAGTACGTTCACTGAATTGATAAATTAGGCGGGAAAGGGTTTTTATTTCTGGTTCTATTATTGTTTTTAACAATTCCAGAAATTTGAAAAAAGTGTCACGTGTTATTTCATCTGTTGCTACAGTAAAATCATATGATAGGAATTTTATCGGATTTCTTAGAATTGTTGGAAATTTTTGTAACCGCAGGATATATTTGACACCGAACAATGTCATATTATCACAAACACCAACACAAATTTTATCTACATTGCAAATCATAGTCAGGGAGCATGTTTCGAAATATATACTTTATTTTTTATGCATGCTAATGCTGTAATTTAGCTTTAAATATATGTATACCTCTTTCGAATTAAATAATTAGAAAACATGAAAAATAGATTTCACTACCTTGATTAATAATTCTTTTCATTTTTTTTAAATGGGTGCCATTCTCATGTGAAAAATAAGTAGAATATTTCCCAGTGGACAATGAAAATCGGCATCCACAAAAAACTTATTAGGTTTAATTTATGTTTTGTACATAAATAGGTAGGTACTTAGATATTGGTCATCTGGTTCGTTTCCTTGAGCTGCAGTTTAACATCGCTCGACTTGGATATTTAATACTTTGCTGGTGCCTGGCATAACCAAGAAACCATAACACCAAAGATTATATCATAACACACTATGAGGACAACATCCTATAGTTCTGGCACACTGACATGCTGTTTTTAAAGAAATCAAAATATGTTGGATAATTATGTCAATGGTGATTCCGTTTTTTTACACCTAATTGACAAAAATTCTAATTATAAAATGCAAACATGTATTATGAATACTAGTAATTGATACTAGAACACGCCTGCTCCTTACATAAATTTAACCAAAAGTTGGTATAAGAAATCACCTATATTAAGCTGCGGCGGCCATTTTGGAGGGCACGTTCCGGACCCGGCTCATAATTTGTTACTATTTTGTTGCTAATTTGTTACTGAATAATTGATTTTGTAGCTCCAGCCGTTGCCGAGAAACGCGTGGTTTCCTACCGTAATATTAATTTAGACTAGCCAAGTGCAATATCTCGGAGGAAACTAGCAATACGAGCCTGGTGGCATATTTTGTTGCTTTAAGGTGGCTTTACCGAAAAATTCCAAAAACCACCCCTACATGTCAAACTTACTCTAACCCAACCTAACCTAACAGTAACCTAACCTAACCTTACCTATGAATAATGCATTGAAAAAATTCGGTTATATTTGGTAAAAAAGTGGAAAAACTTGTTGAGGCAAGTTGCTTGCTTCGATGAAATATGCAATTTTATTGCGAAACATGATTACCACAAAAATTTAAAAACTATAGTTGTCGGTATCAATGTGAAAGTTAGGTGTTAGGATTAGTTTGACATGTAGTGGTGGTTTTTGGAATTTTCCGGTAAAGCCACCTTGAAGCAACAAATTAAGCCGCCTGTCTCGTGTCGCTAGCTCGTCTGGCTCCCGAGATATCACAGTTGGCCACAAATTAGCAACAAAATATGCCACCAGGCTCGTATCACTAAATTATGAGCCGAATCCGGAACGTGCCCTCCAAAATGGCACCCGCAGCTTAATATACGTCAAGAAATCCGTTATCAGCTGGTATCTATAATACATTGTTGCTGTTGAAGAAAATGTGAGTACAAACATTTGTTAGGTTAGGTTGCGCAATTGTATTCAGAAATAAAGCTACATCCTCAATTAATCTGCTAGCGAAGTGGCACTTCAGCACGCGTGCTACAAAACGGATACCCATCCTCAATCCTGTCAATTTAGCATGCCTGAATGTTATCGCACATGCGCATTTTCATTGTTATTTTAAGGTACCTAACAAGGTAATTAAAAAGTTCAACCTGTGATTATTCTTGTAAATAAAAGTAGTTACTACTTATCAAAGACAACAAATTAATATAATTACGATATTAGGAAATTATGTATTTTTTTTTAGAAAGATAATAGAATAAAATAGGGTTAGGGTACCTAAATTATTTTTCCCATGATTAAATGCGCATGACACAATTCGGCACGCACCGAAAAAGCTTGCAAGCTTGCACTGAGCATGTCAGCACGAAATTGAATTGAGGATACTTACGTTTAAACGTCATTAGACACTTTTAGCTGGTCATAAGATTTTACACGTATCAGTATCCGTATTGGAGTTACGTTGACATAAAGAAATTGTCAAGAAAGCCTTTTTAGCAGAAAACGTATCGCTTCGTTCTGTTTCTAATTGTATAACCTCAGTTTTTTTATTTTACCTTTTTATATTTCTGTAAAACGTAAAAGGGGGGCGATATTAAATAATACATTGCTACTAGACGAGGAAGATGATGTAATATAGCACAAATAGCACGGAATACTGACTTTGGTCGGGATACGGAAACGTTTAAGTATACGGTGTAGGGTACGTAACAATACGTTCAACGCATCGTATCGGCTGAGACGTAACGGGTCTACACATGCGCAGTTTGTTACGTATACGGATACGTGAGAAATTCAAGAAAAGCTAAAAGTGTGCACGCGTGCCGAAGTGCCACTTCGCCACTAAATTGATTGGGGATGGGCCTTCAGGGATTCCAATGAAAATTCTGCTTGCCCAAATATAGGGTAAGTCCCCGTGACGTTATATGACCGTCGCCTTGATGAATCTGATGGTAAATAAGTGATCTTTGCACAACACGTGGTTCTTAATAGTTATTTTGATCGTGTTTAAGTTCATTTAATTTTGATTTGGTGCCTTTGGAACCTAAGGCATTGACCGATATTGATGTTCAGATATTGTTAGGTGCAGCCAGAGATAAGGGGTGCAGCTTCTTCGCGAATACGACTGCAACTTCTAGACTCTAGTGGGATCTTCTAATGTGAAACGGTGTCTACCGAGATCTGCAGCACGAAGCGATTTTGTCCCACTTTGATTGGTAGTGACTTTAGTCTTTAGACTTTAGCTTAAGCTGGTGTATTCTATGCTTTAGTTAACAAATTTGTAGGTCGTTCGTCACCGGTATGACGTAAAGTACCAAATACAGGCGAAATCGTTTGGTTCTAGATGGAATTGACATTTATGCACTCCATTCCATTATTAGACTCCGGTTCACTTGAAGGTGCAGGTGTATGCGCGAATTTGTGGTCAAAACTAGCGCTATATTGTAAATTTGATATTCGATTTCAAATCAGTAGCGTATTTTCACATTTTGTCGGCCTTGAATTTTAATTGTTGCCGGCATAAAACATCGTTTGTAACGCCAATGGTATGAAACGGTCGTTAGACCGATTTTGATTTCTGCGCAGATCGGTTGGTAAACTTCGAGTGGCTTATTCTTATGTGAAACGGAGTCTACAAGACAATAAAGACAGACAAAACTTGAAGAATTTTATATTTTGGTCGGGAAGCGATGTTGATATAGATATAGATACTAAAAATCTCAATTCATTTTCTTTCCATTCTGATTGGTAGGAGCCTTTCTACAATTAGCCTCTCGTTATCTGCTATCACTTTATTGTAAACTCGATTCTAGATAGCGCTATAAGTTGAAAGAGTCTTCCGATATTATTTGATGGTTTTTATAACAAAAACGAAATATACTTATTTAATCAACGTGAAAAGTAGTGACACAAATGCAGTTAACTAAATTTTGAATAAATAAATAAAATGACCAAAACATTATTTTTTGTTTGCTGTGCTGTGGCACTTTTAGGTACCTACCTACAATTATAACCTCGATGCTTTTTATGATGGGTATTATCATTGTCTAATACCTATTATATTAGACTATGGTATTATTCACTTTAATTTAACAATTTTTTAGTTAGCATAGACAACAAAATAATTTCAGTCAAGTATTAAAAAAATACTAAATATAAATAGTCTTATTAAAATAACGCTTCATGTTCATACAATGTTTCAATCATAATGTGGTTAATCATGATTGTGATGGGAGATACTGTTCGTAAAATTTCGTTTCGGTTTTTGGTTCATTGCTCAATTCCAGTTTGGTCAGTGTCCCTGACAAAATAATTAGCAAAAAATATTTCCAAAGAGCTATTAATTTTAATAGCGATATAATTTATGCGGTTATATAAAAGTTACTGAAAGTCAATCGCAAAAATTTGAACCGACTCACATGTTGAAATCTGAAATGTCAATATTGTCAATGTCAAGGGTGTCTAAATTTGTTTGTTTCATTAGGTTTAAAAATTAAAGTTTTAAGCAGACTAAATTGTTTACTAATTATAGTATGTGACAGTGCCTGCTAAAATATATCTATATTTTCAATATAAAAAAGGTAATAAAAGTTTATTAAATGATTTCTGTATTTTGTATGAAGCTTTCCTTAAAGGTTATGTTAATCAAGCTCATGATTAAACTAAAGAATCTGAAGATAATGTAGTACCTAGTTCTATTAATTAGGAAATAACACAACAGTTATGAGCTTTTTTCGTTTTTGTAAGCTACTCCAATTTATCATAAGTCTCAGTCTTATGTAGACTATTATTGTTATATATATATTACAGTGCCTAATCAGTCATATGTAAACCTTATAACTGCCTTTCATTGTATTACATACCCAGTAGCATTAATGCACATTTAACTAGTTTCAAATAACTAAATGTTTTACAATACATATAAATGTCATGTTTAAGTAGGTACTTACAGTATTTCATAATCGTAATCAAGACCTAAAGTAAATTGTGTTAAAATTGGTTTGGTTGATCAACTTAGCTTGTTAATCACTACTGTAAACACAATGCTCAACAAATATTTCTTTTATGTTGCTTAGTACATACCCAATACTGAAATATAGTAACAGGTAGTCCAACAGGCAGGTACTTTCCATCTAGAAAGTATAACATTTTGCCATGGAATTTCTAGTCTGCAGATTAGAATCTGTGCTTTTGATCTCCAGGGTATAACATAACCTAGCACAGGGTCCTTGAGGTTCAAAAGTTAGATTCTAGTCACAAAACTGACAAATGACACACTAAATATTTAAATAGTTCCAGGCATCTCTCTTTATCTATTACCTGCCTGTTGGACTAAATCAATTTATTTGCAGGAAACTGTAAAGAAAGTGAATAACTGTATATCATAAAATAATTTTTATTTTTGGGTATATTGGATACCCTAAACTATTTTTTATTGGAAAGTTGAATACAAAATATGGGATTCTATTCGATAAAGTTACAATAAAACACTAAAAGTATCTGACTGGAAATTAGATAATTGAAAAACTCATCTTTCTTTGTACATTAACGAAAAATTGTAGTTCCTTTAATTTTTAAATCCATCCAAAATAAGTACCTACACCTTTTTTTGTTCCAATTAGTTAAGAATCCTTTTTAAAGGCTTGCTACAAACAACGTGGAAATAGCAGATGGAATAAATTGATCATTTCTTTACATATTTATAGAAAATTCCAAAACATGTGAAATTTAAATTATAAATTAATCATTTCTTTACATATTTATAGAAAATCCCAAAACAGGTAAAATTATACAGATACATAATTATGTGGTTTAAAATCCCAAAAATATTTTTTGGAATCTTTTAACCTAAAATTTACACTTTCCAGGAAGTATCCTCCATTATAAAATGAATGTTTACTTGACACATGCAACTAGACAGTAGCAGACTATTCAATATCGTATTATTTATATTTTACTAAGGAAAATGATTGACAAAGCTGTTCAATCAATCAGGATCAGAGTAAGTAAATACTAACTATTTGTAAATGTTAACTTGGGTCTTTGTGTGGTTATTTAATTTAAGTTAATTCGTTGAAAAAATAGATGTCCATCCCGCTTTCCAAAAACAAAACAAAAATTATAAAAACACATTACTTATGGAGCCATTAAGTGGAGTAGTAGGACTAGCCTACTGACTACCTCTCCAGAATTCAAACACTAGCCTCTGTAAGCATTACAGGAGCAATGAGAACATTCCCAAAGTTGGCCATGGGAGTGATTATCATTTTCACACCATTACATATGGTGGTGGAAAGTGTTTTGGATACAACAAGATACAATTCAATATTGCTAAAATATATAGAAGGCAAAGGACTATAATCATTTCAGATAGTGAAGTAGACATTAAAACACTGAGCTTTTGAGTTCGGAAATAGTATGGCAATGTCTAGGAAAATTCAATGAACTGGGCGAGAACAGTATTGTCACCTCACCTGATCAGCTCATATGTAATATTGAATGTACATTCTGTGGTATGGAAGAAGAGACATCCATCCACATACTTGCGGATTGGACAGCAATTCAGCATTCTAGGGTATAACACCTAGAAGACTACTGTAGCACTAGAGAAGCTACTAGTCTCTGATACTTTCTTTAGGAACTAAGTAGAAATTAGGGTGCACAATAGATCTTTTGGGTTTCAGTGAATATTACCCAAATATACCTACATTCTTACATACATACTTGTGTGTGTGTGTGGGAGAATGGCCTCAGGCATAGTCTATTAGCCACAGAAAATTAAAAGTTAGTAAAAAATTAAAATATTAAATTGACTGTCACAGAATAATGATATAAAATTACTGATAACTGTTGTAGCGTATATCTAAATAGATAATTTAGACTTATTTATGAAATCCACTATAGCATCAAGTATATACTTATCAATGTTTGCCAAAAGAGTGGTTATATTTGTGGGAAGAGGAAAATCGAAATCGATCAGAGAATTGTAAAGTTCGGTAGTTGCTATTTTGTTTTCAATGCATTCAAACAAAAATTTGATTCGTCTCCTACTAATACCTTGTTTACATACATACTTACTGAAGAAATTAAATGTGCAGTTTGTAGCATTGTTGAAGTTAATTGGGGACGAGAATTCGGTGGGTATGTGGGTAATTCGTTTTGCAGTTGAAAGAAATTGTTGATAAAGGAGCTGCTTGCAATTTCTGAAATATTTTATTAATGTCCAATGAGGTGTTAAACTTAAAAACATGATGTTCTCTCTCTTGTTTTCTCAATGTTGATAGTTAGTGGTGGACAAAATCATAAAGGGGAATCAATTATTTTTAATTTTTTCAGTCTTACTTGGTTTTTATGTCGATTTGAAGATTCAACTTTTGATTTAACCCTTAAGCAGGCGCGCCCACTTTTACGTCGTCGACGGTCGCGTGGAGTGTCAATAACACCCCTCGAACAAAAATCAATTAATCAATTTGGGATTATCTGAGATTTTTTTAAATATATTTTTAAGATGCATTTGAGTTTGTTTAATATGTCTACATTTTTATACGACCCCAAATGTGTTGTCAAAATATTTAAAAAACATACATATTAAAACTATGCAATTATGTTCAAAAATAAACATGTATTTCCTAAAAATCAATATTTGCCATAAAAAAACAAAATCACATTTTCCAAAAAAGGGACGGCATCAAAAAGTTCTTATAGGTACTAACTGCAACAAATGAATATTTTGTAAAAAATGTTAAAAAATAAAAAACCCATATAAACTAAAAAGCAGCTAAATAGCAACTTAGAAGTTCGCATGATTAACAGATTAACATTGAAACAAAACACGGCACCCGATGGTTATTTAGTTAAAAGGAAGGTACACAGAGGCAGCGCGATCAATCTTACTGTGAGCAAAAATTACAATAATATTTATAAGAGAGGGGTGTCCCTGCACCCCGCGCGAGCGCATAAGGGTTAAATAGTTCGCCATTTATGTTGCGACGTACTTGCCCTAAAAGAGAAGTTAGCAACATAAGGGTTGACATAGGAACACAATTCTGCTATGTTTCTTCAAAGTTACAATGTCTCCTCTCACATAATATGCTAAGGGAGACGCAGATGTTCTTTTCAAACTATGTTTGAAATATTCTTCTGGTTGATCTGGATTATACAACTTACAATATTTGATTACGTTAAATCGAGGGGTAAAACGCAAGTGGAAGTAGAGTAGAGGTATATGGAAGTATGTGGAAGTTTGGTGGAAGTATGTGAAAGTTTAATAAAGAAATTAGACGAAGTGTGGTGAAAATAACGAATTTAGAATTATTGAATAGGTGTTAATGAATAGGTATTATACAAACTGAAAGATCGTGTAGAAAATGCGAAAATAAGCGTGAAATTTCCTGTCGACATTGGTCGTTGGAGCTTTAGTTTTCGAGATACAAGGTGTTGAAGTTACTCATACAAAAGGTAAACATAAAAATCAATGCTATTGAGTGTTTTCAGAAATGATAAATTTTTGTGCTCGTTGCATGGGTTCTTACATTGTCAACTAACTTGAAAACAGTGTGAGGAAGTATGTGGAAGTTTGGTAGAAGTATGAGGAAGTTTCGTGGAAGTATATGGAATTGGGTGTACAAGATTTTTGCCGTCGGCTTACCCCTCGCGTTAAATGTTTTGTTTTCTGCAAACTGTACTGATAATTTTGATTTTCTATAACTAGAAATAAAGATGTCTTTATTCATGTAGATTGATTTGTATAATTTCCATCTACATATTTTGATTACAAAATTATTGTAGGTGAACTTGTATATAGGTATCTATATTTGTTTCACTAGAACCAGACTGACAAAAATATTAATCGTAAATGCTTAATCAAATTAGTACTAACAATAACCGTAATTATTATCAGTCAATATTTTCAATTGCATTGTCTTAATTATACATTAATATTATATTGAATTCGAAATTATATTTACCTAAACATTTTATTGTAACATGTTATAGATAACGCGTAGTTATATTGAACATATTGAATATCTACCTTTTTATATTTCCTGTATAGTAAGCAAAAACTTTGATATTTATATTTATACATTGAAATTTAAAACCAGAAATAAATATTCCATCAAAATTAACAATTGCTATTTATTACAAGGGTCAAAGATTACAGAATATTCAGAATATTCTATAATCTTTGCAAGGGTACTCGGGAGCTGTCGGCGTGTCTTCGGTACTCGATTGAAAAATTATTTTTTTGATAGTCGTATAATTTGAATTATTGCAAAAAAAATGGTTTTGTTATAAAACTTAAGTAGGTACCTACCTATATATGACCTTTCCATGTATCACAAAAAAATTCAAAATCTCTATTACTTCATTTAAAAAACCCAATTACTTTATAAACAAAAATCTGCAACTGGTACAAATTCAGTTAAATTTAACAATGTTTGCAGCCGACACTATTCGATGGATGAATCACGGCAAGAACTGCTGTTTGGTTGTTTTATTCTATAGACACAATAGACAAAACATTTGGTGATAGAAATAAAATAAGAAAAAAAAACCGTTTTTGTCAGTAGACAACTGATGAGTTTGTTAGTTTTTATCACCAATGATACACAATTTGTAATCGGCTATAAATTTGTTTGCAGTGGAGAATTTCATGCGGTGATACAAAATGAAAATTTATTGGAAGAATGAAATATGTAACGAAGGTTTTAGAAGAAAATGGGGCAATAAGAACCAAATTATCTAATAATATTATTTAAAACAAATTACTAGCTTAGAACAAAACTTCTGGGGTGTCATGATTTTTTACCATTTCCAATAATTCTTGTGTTGTAAAGGTTTTCGAACTGTCCTTTCTCTCTCTTTTTTTTGGGCTGAGATGGGAAACTCCTGTTCGAATGGGTCCTAGCTCAACATAATCTCAACCCAGTGGCGGCTCGTGAACTTTTTAAGAGAGGAGGCTGGACATTGGACATAAAAATATACTCTATTCAGCCAATTAGTTTGGCAGCGATTGTACCTGCAGCAGCTACTTCAGTGACAAAATTAATTGTTGCCCAGCAAGAACCAACGTGTAGGTATTGGTTTCTCTTGCCAAATTTTTTTTTGTTCACATAATTCATTGTGCATTGCTATTTTATGAAAAAAATTATATTTCAGAACTAAGTTATCTAAGAGTGTATTGGAAAACTTCTGAAAAATTCTTCGAATAAGTTTTTATTCGTCAAGTCGTAAAACCTTGTAAAATTCATGTAAATCGGAAAATCCAATCTCAATTTGACCTTTAATAGTATCTAAAATCTCATAAGAAAGTTGTTTATAATGTGATTTTTTGTCTACCAAATTATATGGTTTCCTCCTTTTCGCGGGAGGGAAATTTTCAAATAAAATATTAAAATGAAATTCTGTATTACGGAAACCTGAAATTTTATCAATGAGATGCTTCCAACGCTCTCTTGAATAAATTATATCAGTGAATTTATGTTGTAAAATTTGAAAAATAACATCAGTTTGTTCAAATATTAATTTAAAAGTATCAAGAAAAAACAAAACTTAATTATTCCCGCTAATCATCTAAAATTCTAAAACAAAACAAGCACGCACGAACCCACGCTAGTATTCTGTATTCCGTAGTTCGTATTGGTTCGTATATCATCGCAACTGATGGAAGCTAAGCCTCCAGAGATGTTGCCATTTGCGCTTTTTTCACGGTATTAGCAATAGGACTGGTAGAAAAAACGGCAACTGTGTTGAGCAGCACGTGGTTTCGAGAGAAATGTATGTGGAGACTTGCCTCAGGGCACTGTTGTCAGATTCTAAAATAAGTAGTGAAAACGGGGAATTTATTGTGAAATTGAAAAATTTTAGATAAACGGGAAATAAAATGAAGAATAATCAACAACATATTTTTGGTGCTATTTGCTGGATGAATTATTGAGGAGGCTGAGCCTCCTTCGAGGAGCCGCCACTGTCTCAACCATGTTTTTCAAATACACCGCCTCCCTTAGTTTCTTCTTCAAATTATTCAGCTCTTCCTCGCTCTTCCAACAACTGAACATAATATGTCCCACATCATCCTCCACTCACACTTCTCGTACACTCCAATCTCTCTTTTTCCAATCTTGTGGAGGTACGAGGTACCCATGTCCAGTGAGCACCTGCGTCGAGAAGAAATTCACCTCCACGCGCACGCATACTCCTCCCACTTTCTCTCCATTTCCTCCTCCTTCCATTCCTGTACTCCCGCGGCCCTCCAGCGTTTCTGTCTGCTACTAGCCCTTTCTTTTCTATTGGATACATTGTTGCTGTTGTCTTCTTTTTTGAGACCTTTGCCAAACGGGCTGATTGGATACATTTTTCGCCTTTTCAGCGATTTCCGGTGGTGTGTATAAAAACTCTGTCACTCGACATTACATTTAAAAAGTGGAAGGTATCATTTTGACTAACTCAAAATATTGAAACTGTCATAAAACCATAGAGATACTACATATAACGGCAAGAAGCCAGCTCAAAACCCGTCAGCAAGTAGGAGAGAGATAGAAAGTCAAAGGTTCTGATTGACTTTCTCTAATTACACGCATGCTATAGACACAGACGACAGAAAAACCTCTGATCCTTTGTCTCTTCCTATTTTACCGGAGTTAGGAGAACATTCCCACTTACACAACGGCCTAAGGCTTGTTGTTTCATCTATAATTCTATAGTATGTCTATGCATAAAACACGAGTCTCTTAGAAACTGTCAAAAATTTTACATTAAATATTTTTTACATTACATAAAATCTTGGTCAGTGTTATAATGAGTATCATTATGAAACTGAAAATTGACATTTAATTAACAACTTATAGTATAGGAGTAGAAAAAAGAACTCACCTCGACACCTAAAGGTAGGAGAGATTTAACAATATACAGAGTGATTCATAACTATTGGGACATACGATAATGGCGAATTATTTGGACTAAATATTGTCATAAGGGGCGATAAATTTGGCAACATTAAGTTCATAGAATTACTAATTTTGGAAGACTAGGAAATTTTTCTCTGTGTTGAATTGTCCATATAGTAACTGTAGAAATCTGTACCACGAAACATGAATGTTTAAGCCAAAACAGTTGAAATATTCCTACTATCCGAGATAATAGGTAGTAGGTTTTATTTTAAATATTCTAAATGATGATTTTAGCCCATAGCCTTGACACCAATATTTTTTGTTCATTCTTGGCAAACAGTTTACACATGTTAGGTGGGCGTGCATAAATTCGACGCTAAAATTTCACTTAATCTTTTTCTCACTTTATGTACCTTCTTGTAGACCCTTAAATTCGACGCTAGGTACCTCTACTAATTCTTCTACCTATATTATTTTGTTGTTTACCCAAAATGACACGGACAACTGACACAGATCAAAGTGTAACTATGTATAAAAATATCAGAAACTAAGAAATAGAAAACTAAAAAAAACAAAAAACCCAGGCCCAAACCCGGTTGATCAAAGTGTAACTATGTATAAAAATATCAGAAAATAAGAAATAGAAAACTAAAAAAAGGCAAGAAAACCCAAGCCCAAACCCGGTTGATCAAAGTGTAACTATGTATAAAAATATCAGAAAATAAGAAATAGAAAACTGAAAAGAAACAAGAAAACCCAGGCCCAGACCCGATTGATCAAAGTGTAACTATGTATAAAAATATCAGCATATAAGAAATAGAAAACTAAAAAAAAGACAAGAAAACCCAGGCCCAAACCCGGTTGATCAAATATAAGCTTAATCCTTAAAGGACATAGTCCTTCCGGCAGCGTCCAATTTAAGGCTGTCTCTTCTGGGATACAGGTAGTTAGCGTCCAATTTGAGGCCGCCCTGTTAGGTTACTTTGAACAGTGGTAAAAGATAGTTTTCCTCTATTATCAGAGGCGTGCGGTAGGGATATATACTTTCTTTTATCTACAATCTACGCCACTGTTAAATAATCGTTTCAGCATGTATTTTTCGTCACTTTCTACCTAAATATGTCTCGATGTGAGTTTACGATTAGAATTAACACATTTTTTCATCAATGTAGTTAAATTTAAATTATTTTTTTTTTTTTTTTTGGCTTGGACTCACGTCATTCAGCCAGTCGCATCAGGAAAAATGTATATAAACAAAAAGAAAAAAAGAAAAAGTAAATACCTAATGATACAACAGGGATATAACAGGGTCACACGCTTCTTGTCTAGGGGCCCTTCAAGACTTTTTAATATGTCACAAACAAAAATAAGGCCACGGAAAGATAGGAATAACAACATATGGGTTAAACAGAGGTAACAAGTCTGGTTCACACATTCACAAACGTACCTTTGATTTATGTATAAATTTCATCAGACAATCATAGACTTCCATTTTATTTAAGGATAAAAGATGACAGATATTGAAAGGTGGGAAATAACCACTATTTATAAGATCTTTAATAAGGTTTTGTGATTCTAGCAAGTAAATACAGTTGAAGAAAATATGATTTAAATCACTTTTAATATGACAATGTTGACAAAGGTCTGTGTCTAAAATTTTTATTTTATACAAATGCGCCGGATAACAGGCATGTCCAAAACGAAGTCTAATAATAGTTGTGATGTATTTACGTGGGCAGTTGAACCAACATCTATGCGGAATTTCTTGTTGAATTAGGGAATATTGCGTATTAGATATTTTACAATAATCGATCCAATATTTTTTCCAAAGACCAATTTGTTTTAGCCTGGAATTAGCAAAAGCGTCTGAGACAGTTAGCGGATAAATAGATGTGTTACCATTTTCTACTGCATCTTTAGCTAGATGATCTACATATTCATTATGTTTAAGTCCTATATGTGCTTTAACCCATATCAGCTGAACAAATTTATTGTTTTTTTTTTAATTGAAATAACATCTTTTTAATGTAAAATATATAGAGATTGTCTGATAGAGTAGGAATTCTAGGATTTTGTATGGCTGTTAGTACCGACAGTGAATCACACAAAATAACGGCCGAACTATTTCCAGAGGAAGAGAAAAATTTTAATGATTCATAAATACCAACCGCTTCAGCACTAAAAACTGAGAAGTCTGAGGGAAGCTTAAACAATTTTTCAATATTATTACCTGGAATGTAAAAGGCACAACCAGTACCATTTTCAGTTTTGGAAGCGTCGGTATATATATGTATGGAATTAGGCCATTTTGCTAAAATTGAATTTAAAAGTGAAATGCTTATTATGGGATTTTCATGGTATCTTGGTTGAATGAAATTGAAGATATGCAGAAAGTAGTCGAAATCATCCAAAGCCATATTTTTCTCTGAGCTATATACACCTAGATTATTGGTATTTCGGAAAGCATCACAGAGTGGCGGTGAATTTTTGCGTATCCAGTAGTTATTTGTTAAATCGAATTCATTCAGTTTACATATATTGTGGTATAGAATTTCGTTAGAAGACATAATTTTAATGAGGAATTTGTGGCCAAGGTATTTTCTTCTAAATTGTAATGGGGGTTCTAGGGCTTCAACGTGAAGTGGCTCAATAGGAGTAGATCTCATAGCACCCATACATGTACGTAGAGCTTTGTTCTGAAAAACATCAATTTTTTGTAAATTGTGTTTACTTGCGGATCCGTATAGTATACATCCATAATCTATTATAGATCTAATGTAAGATCTATAAAAAAGTAATGAAGTCGATACATCAGCGCCCCACCAAGTTTTAGAAATGGATTTTAAAAAATTCATACCTCTATTGCATCTATTCAATAAATATTCGATATGGGGTTTCCAGGTTAACTTTCTATCAACTATCATTCCCAAGTACTTAATTGATTTACAAAAAGGAAAGGCTTGAGTATTCAAGTGGATAGTATCGATATAAGGGATGTTATGTCTAGAAAAAATGCAAACTGCTGATTTCGTAGGAGATATTTCAAAACCATTTTTAGTGAACCATTTATCAGCCGAAACGAATATTTCATTTAAGGTCTTTATACTATCATCATACTTTTGGGACTCTGAATATAGACAAAAATCATCCGCATACTGAATAATTTTCGGTGTGATACACTCAACATAAATACTGTATATAAATTAAAGAGTAGTGGACTCAAAACTGAACCCTGAGGTAGCCCCAAATTATTATAGCGAGGTCCTATGAGGTGATTGTTATGGGTTTTGATATATAATTTTCTATTAAAATAAAAGTTAATGATTGCGTCAGTAAATCGAATTGGTACTAAGAAATTTTTAATCATTTTTTCTCTCAGAATATGTAAACAGACGCTATCGTAGGCACCTTCGATATCCAGACATAAAGTAGGTAAATATCTATTAGTGGAATAAGTATTTTGGATATCGATTACTAGAGTTGTTAGGGCGTCTAGTGTTCCACAACCTCTTCTGTAGCCAAACTGAGATCTGGGAAGTAAATTTTTTTTATGGAGCCACCATTCAAGTCTGTGTTTAATGATACGTTCTAAGGTTTTCAACATACAAGACATGAGCGATATAGGACGGTAGGAATGAGAATGATTCGGGTCTTTTCCTGGCTTGAGAATAGGAATAATGATGACTTCCTTCAGTTCGTTGATCAACGATTGATTATTGAGAATGTTATTGAATATATCAAGTAACATACATTTGCCAATAGTGGGAAGATTATCGATCATAGGATATTTAATTTCGTCTTGTCCTGGACTAGTACTGGTGCGATTTTTAAGTACATAGTTCAACTCTATCATGGTTATTGGTTTTGTAAGAAAATGGTTTTGATCAACAGATGAGATTGCATCAGGTAGAGGCATAGCGGCGAAGGGGGGAGATATTTTGTCAAAAAATTCTTCCATCCAGCAATCATCTACAGCCTTGATGTTGGAGATTGGTTTTCTATAAATCTTTTTAGCTTGTTTCCAGAGTGAAGAAGATGAAACTGATTTATTGAGTGAGGAAACATAATCAATCCAGCTTTGTTTAGCGATAGACTTCAATTTTTTTTTAGTTCTTGCCATAGTTTCTTGGCAAAGGAAGAAGTTTTGAAAATTCGAGTTTTTTTTATAAGTTGAAAAAGCCAGACGCCTATCTTCCAAGACCTTATCACAATCAGAATTCCACCAAGGTGGGGGATAACGTTTTATTTTTTTACTATTTTTATATTGAGGTATTGCTGTATGAGCAGCATAATTTATGTTGCTAATTAAGATTTTATATTTTTCTGTAATGGAGCATGAAGAAAATTCTTCTGAAATATTGTTTTCGAAAGTACTAGCATACAAAGGCCAATTAGCTTTTTTAATGTTCCATTTATTTTTAGGAAGGATTTCGTTAATTGCAAGATCAATAGGAAGCTCCATAAAAATAACAAAATGATTTGAACCTAAAGTGTCGTTTAATACTGACCAATCAATTTTATTGGCGAGATCAGGCGAACAGAACGTGATGTCTATAGCGGAAACCCTTTGATTGGGACGAGTTAAAACTGTGGGTTGTCCATCATTTATAACCGTTAGATTTAGATCATCTACAACTTGTATTAGCTGTGTACCTATAGTGTCATTGTGCTGAGCACCCCACAATGAGTGATGCGCGTTGAAATCGCCACCCACGATGACAGGATTTTTTGCTTGAGAAAAAAGTGTTACCAAATCATTAACAGAACATTTAATTTTAGGTGGCTTATAAACAGAAAAGAGGCTTAATTCCGATTTACCATATTTAATTTTTATACCGCAAATTTCAACACCTTTACTCAGATTTTTATCAATTTTTAATTCACAAAAATTAATTGCCTGATGGACAAATATGGCAACACCACCATAGCCATCATTTCGGTCATTTCGGATCATATTATAGCCATGAAAACGATATTGTACATTTTTCTTAAACCAAGTCTCACTGATAAGAGCAATATCTACTTTACTAGAGTTTAAAAATTGCTGCAGACTGTTTTTATTTGCTTAAATTATCAACGTCACTCATGTGAAATAAGCAATAAAACCAAATTGGATACTTCACACATTACCTTTAAATGCAAATAGCTCGAAGACTACTCACTCTATCGCATTGAGACAGGAGGATGATATTTACGTAGAAAGTGACGAAAATTCAAAAAAATATGTAGCCAAGATTGTGGGGGGATAAATAAAGTATTCATTCCTACCGCACGCCTCTGGTAATAAAGGAAAATTGTCTTTTACCACTGTTTGAAGAAACCTAAAATTGTTAAATATTTGCCAAGTAGGGACAGATAATATTAGAAGGTATCAAAACTATGGACTAAAATAATTTGAAATATTTTAAATAAAACAACCTGTATCTCTGTTGGGAGGAATATTTTATTCAAGTGTTTTTGGCTTAAATCTTCATATTTCTTGCTAAGGTTTCTCCAGTTACTATAAGGTCAATTCTTAATGTGTATGTTACGGTTTTTTCGTGATGTTTCCATATTAAATTACTTTTTAGTTATACTATTTAAACTGTATCAATAATAATAAAACACTTTCAATTATTTCTGGAACAATGCTAACTGAAAATTGCAGGTTAAAAATTCCCACTTACTCTGACTAATGTATTATGATTAAAATTGGAATATCTTATTTTGTAATGAACCTACATTATCCTATGTAAATAACATACGGATGTGACACTGATAATTTTCAATATGATAGTGAAATCCATTATGCCATCCAACTAAAGTTGAAGTTCAATAATTATATTTTTTCACTACTAGCTGTGAAGTTGACAATTACTGCTTCCTCTAGCCAACTGAGAAGTTGAATTTCTCTATTAGTGGTTAATAATTTTCTATTATTAACCTAGGTCAATAATAGACAAATTTAAATATCTTGAGAATTCAGGGATAGTAGTTCAACAAAGACATATTATTATTTGCTGCTTGAAATAACATATCAAGATAAAATTTGAATACAAATGCCATTAGTTTAAAATTCTCGCTAAACCAAATATGACTGATGACATAATGAGTACGTTCATAATATATCGAAAACTGACAGTGTACTTGTCAGTCAGACGACTGAGTAAACGCTTCTCGTGGTGCGTTTGGGAATTATTTTTATTTTTGTTCTAAATTTGGCTAATGGTGGGAAAATAGTATATTATGCAACGTTATTGTAATGATGGTTATCAATACACAACCCGGTACTCGAACCCGGCGTACAGATCGAAAACTAATAACATAAAGTGTATATAGGTGTGTTGCTGTTATACAAAATTAGTAATAAGTTATTGTGGACAAAAATTAATAAGTTTAAATATGTATTTACCTTGGTCATTAAGTATTTTTGGTCTGGTGCTTGAAATTTCTTTTAAAAACTGACGCAAAAGATTTAAACTGCCATAAAACACTGTCAAACATCCTACAGAAAATATTGGGGCTGCCTACTTAGGTATTTGAAAATCTAGATTTCTATTGGTCAATTTTTCAGTTTTATAATGAAAACCAGTGTTATAATGAGTATCATTATGAAACTGAAAATTAGCATTTAATTAACAACTTGAAGTATAGGAGTAGAAAAATGTACATACATCATGGTGGTGAAGACATTTATTAGCCTCATAACTTAATAATAACAGTCTTCACCACCTTGGTGTATAATGTACTGTTTTCTACTTCCGTCACTAAAACCGCATCTAAAACACGGGTTTGATCGTCACTTTAAGCACTAGTGTTTAAAGTGCGAAAGGTCACATCTCGTTTATCTTTTGTTTCAAACGTCACATCAAGTGTATATTCTGTAATTTATATTTAATATACCGTCATAATTTTGTAGCTCTGTGTCATTTGATTTTTCAATGACACGTTAGTGATCGTCTGTCATCTTGTGAATATAATTAAAATAATAATTTATTCTTCTCTCGCGGCCGTAGAAAATAGCTATTTGTGTATCAAGAGCAGAAAGTAGTACTTTGGCAGTCGAAACAGAAAGTCAACTAAATATTTTAAATATTTAAATCAACTAAAATATTTTATTATACAGTTTATATCAAAATAAATACTAGCTCTCTTTTATCATAAATAAAATTGGGCGTGCGCCAAAGTTACTTTCTGCTTAAGAGCGCCAATAATGTCAAATTATGACAGCTCGCGGAAAACATCAACTTTGCGGTTAGATTTGAGAGTGCAAAAGCCGACTTTGGGTAGTGATCGTAGGAAAAGTATAGTAAGCATCTAGTGTAAAAAACATCTTTAGTCGTGACCAAAAAAACGTTTTTGACACTTGGTACTTATTATACTATTATTCTTCTTAAAATCTGTGTAAAATCACTCGTATTTCTCTTGCTGTTTACGGGCGACGTGTAACCAGTCCAACCAATTTCATTTGCATGTGAAAATATCCCTTGTTATAAGATAACATTGTTATATCTTCGCAGATAGTGTAGATGACTTATTCACAACTTAATTTAATAAAAGTCCAATCACAACGTCAGTTGAGAAGTTTAAGTATAAAATAAATAGTATAAAATTAAAATTGTTAAACTACCTACTAAATGTAATAGGGTACAAGCATAAATTTTGCTATTGGTAGGAATTGACGCTTTATAAGGTCTCCTAACACCTTGCATGTCTATTTTTTCAAAAAAATATAAACTTTACTTTTAAAACGACTTCAAAAATCATAAAATTTGAAAGTCCGCCAAAACGCGCTTTACGTCATAAAGATGGCTGCCCCATGGAGTGACGTCATTAAATTTGTTGACGTTCATAAATTCGAGCAGCATAAATGAGTCTACTTTGGGCAAGTCAGTTTGTGCTTTTACAAAACCTTCGCTTTACTCACAAAATATGAAATAATCATCACTAAACACTGAACTAGTAAATAAAATATTTTCTTCTCAATATCGAATATTTATGTCCACTTTCCACTTAACGTTGACAGAAATAAAAAAAGCACACATAAACACGTAATGGTCTCAAAAAAACATATAAATGATATTTTTACGTCGATGAAGCAATTAATAGTTAATTAAAAAACAATATAAACACAAAACTACACAGAACCTAATGCAATACCGGCCATATTGACAAAAGTAATCACATGGTATGACATCACACGTATCATCGGTAGCGTTCGCAAATCCTCGGGTGGTGGTCGGAAACTGCAATAAAATTTGAATTTTATTTTAAAATTTGAAAGTAATTTCCAATGGAAATTGGTTTATTTCCTATTATTAGTTATTTTTGATATCAACTCTACTATTATAAATTAATATCTGAGCAAAATATGAAATATGCGTGTTCTCTATTGACAAAATCATCCCCACGACGTTGAATTGTTTTGCTATTTCATTAGAATTCAATATGTAGAAGATAATAAATTATACGTGTATTCGCTTCAAGCTCAGGCTAGTCAACCTTGACATGAAAATTTTTTTATAATGCGAAATGTATTCATAATTAGCTTGGGATTAGCCAACCGAAAGCGCCACATCGCAAACATTTGTTAGTGGTTTTTAAAGATTATATAAAATACAATTTGCTCCATTTAAAATCACCGAGAAAAAGTCACTCTCTATACAAACGGAGAGCTATCAAAAACGTAATAATCTGCAATACAATTAGACCAGCATGGAAATCCTTTGTCCTCAAAATATAAATCCCTACTTGTTGATATTGAATAATGCACGGTGGCGATATCATAATAGTATATTATGCAACGATCATGCATTAACAATACGAAACTGGCCTTTGGCTCGTTTCGTATCCCGGTTAATGCTTGTGTATTAATAACCATTGCATGGGAGTTGCATACACTATTTTTTCTACGAAGAAATTTGATTTAAAAAAATATATAAAAACAATGCACTACACGGGATTCGAACCCGGAATGTACAGATCGAAAAAAAAACTTATGCAGCGCCTTTACCCACTGCGCCACGGGACCAAATGGTTGAATTGATAGCATAAAGCGTATAAGTATGTTACTGTTATACAATAAGTAATAAATTATTGTAAACAAAAATAATAAGTTCAAATAGGTATTTGCCTTGGTCATTGAGAATTTTCGGTCTGGTGCTCGACATTTCTTTTAAAAACTAACGTAAACGATTTAAACTATCATAAAACACTGTCAAACATTCTACAGAAAATATTGGGTCTTCCTACTTGGGTATTTGAAAATCTAGATTTCTATTGGTAAATTTTTCAGTTTTATAATGAAAACCAGTGTTATAATGAGAATCATTATGAAACTGAAGATTGGCATTTAATTAAGAACTTAAAGTATAGGAGTAGAAATAGTTATTTACGTAACTAGTTATGAAAAGAGCGATATTGTTCAACAAGCGTAATATTTGCCAAAACGAGTTCTAGCGAGTTCTGCAAATTACGCGAGTTGAACAATGTCGCTCTCTTCATAACGTGTTTACGTACGTTTTATCCTATTCCGCGCTTTTACAATATTTCATGGAATCTTCAATTAAAATGGTAATATTAAAGTGGATTCAAATGGTGTTAAAAGTATTGTTACTATGAAGTATTCACCAAAAAAATTGATTGACTTGGAATAACTACCTGTGTCCTTAATAATGTTTTTTTCAATGTTTATAAATCTTAAAATACTATTGAATTAAAATTATGGAGTAATTGTAAGTTTAAATAATGAAATAATTGTCAGTTTTGACATTACCTAATTGTCCTAATTAATAAATTATTCTTTAAAACTTAAACAGTTACGTAAAGTTTTTACATAACTACTCTTCATAACTGATATATGAAGGTTATGAAAAATTTGACGTTACCTAACGTCAAGAAGCGGAATTAGATAAAAGATTTTTACATAAAATTGGCCAAATATTTATAAGTATCCAGTAACACCCTATATTGCCAGAATGGGAAAATAAACTTTGAAAATTCAATATAATTAATGAGATTTCCCATTTAAAAACCTATAACTTTGATATGCCTATGTATTGGTTGGCTATATTCCCCCATATTCTTTTGGTTTTTGTCATCTCTGCCCATCTGCGTATGTTTAACAGGTCTAGGTCCTTTTCCACTGCCCATATCCGCTTCTTTTCGTTCTTTCTTTTAGCTCCAAATCTCCAATTCCTCTTCTGAGTACTTCTTTTGTAGCTCCGTTATTTTTTTGTCTATGTACGTGCCACAAGTATCTTATACGTTGCGACCTTACTACCATTTATATGGGGGGGTTTCAATGTGCTCCTGATTTCCCTTCTGATTCAGATTTCTACTTTTTGCTCCATATATTTTTTTAAGGAAATTTCTCTCCCATATATTTGGCAGCTTATCTTTCTCTTCATTCAGAAGCCACAGCTCAGTTATGTGATCAGTTTGTTTCACATAGGATGCAGATGAAGAGGCTGTATTTAAATTTCCAGTGCAACGTTTCATTCCCTGAATTTTTATTAGTTTAGAATCCACACCTGAGGTGCTCTTAACCTGAGTAGTCGTTGCAAATTGGCCTAAAGTAACAACTTACTTTAACCGGTTTTTTTCTTAATTTAAAGTTGAAATGCTTGTCATTATTGACAGGTGAATTTTCAAAAACGCTTAACCTTTGTTGAACCAAGCATAAATGAAATTGTCTCATTAGTTATATCTGTCAATATAAGCTGTCAACGCTTTATGACAGAAAATTTGGAAAATATTGGAAGAGAGTTTTATTTGCAAATAGTAACTCTTTATGGAGAACCGGCTTCATTTAGAAAGGTTAGTCTATTATTATATTCCTATGATTTTTTACAATTTCCTTTAGTATTACTGAAACGGTTGTATTTTTTTTTGGTTCTCTTAGGTAATGTGGAATTCGAAATACTCATTTCTAATTTACCTAGTTTAAAAATTGTAGAGATTACTATAATATAATATGTACTGGGTGAGTGAATAAGAACTTGAAAATAAATGAAAGTAAGGATATCCCCACAACTAACTGATGACTGTTGGAACTGTAATTCATTGTCTGTCTGGGCACATAGCCCGAGAAGTAGATGTTTTATTTTAATGAACAGTCTACTCTTTGAAAAGTAATTTTCAAATTTGTTATGGGTTATATTAGTACGATACTATTATCTTGACATCTGAGAATTATATACTTTAAAAAATATTTTATATCCAAAAATGCATAGCTTTCTGGCTATTTGACTTTTCATTTGACGAAAAAAAGAAAACATACAACATGCTGTAGGTATCTCGTTTCGCATTGGTCGTAGAAAAATATTTGAAATTTTTTAATAAAATGCATATTTTTGTAGTTATTCGCAAAAAAGTCGATTTTTTCGTCGAAAAACTGTTACTTTCAACCGCGAATAGGAACTCGAAAAATATTAGTTTTACATAAAACAATTGTGAAGAAGAAATTATTTTTCATAGTACCTATTACTTTTTTTATCGACTTGTAATACAAAATGTTCAACCCCGAGACGGCAGCATGATGTAGAAAACGATTCTTGGGCTATTACCTTCTGTGGAAGTTTCAATTAAATCCATGCTGGACATAAAAATTGCGTGCCAAAATCTTCATTTCCTGTACTATTATTATTTTAATAATGATCACAATATTAGCGTTACTGTCACCAGTAAACGGCGTTAGAGATATTTTAGAATTTTTAGATGATACATTTGAGCCCAGGTACCAGACGCACGGAACGGAGTCTTTAACTGGAGTAGAGAACTAGCTCTTGAGCTATTACGTTTAATAAATCTTTTGAAAAGAGATCAAATGCATCAATCAGACGACATCTTTAATTTTTAGTACCTATTACAAAATTAGAATATTTTGATTTTAGAACCAATAAGTGAATTATTAAAAAAACTTGTTTGTAAAATGTAAAATTATTATTCTAACATTCCATCTAAGGGCGAGTTGTACCAAACACCTAAACTCGGTTCTATGATGACTGATGTAATTGTTGATAATAAATACATCAATCAGCCACAGTCTAAACACCAGTTATCATTAAACCGAGTTTAAGCGTTTCATACAACTCGCCCTAAGCATTTAATTTTATTAGTATAAACAGTGTCTTTCCTAAAAGTATCCACCATAATAAAATTTGATTATTAATATTTTTTCAACAAAAAGTTATTCTTGGTAAAAATTTTTCACATCCCCTAAAACTAAACAAGCAGCAAGAAAATAAAGCTGTTAACCTTTTTTTATTGTAATTTATTTTGAAAATAACTTGTGTGCAAAGTTATACTTATTCTAAGATTTTCGCATTTCTTTATTCACCATGGCTTGTACTATTTATAGTGTTATTATTTTCCTACCTAATGACTAGCGTGCTGAAACCAGTTAGTAAAATGAGAAGGAATACATTATGTTGCTGTGTTTGGTATGGGTTGTACCATTCCACTCAAATTAATTGGACCAAGATAAAGTATAATTGTATTAAAAGTAAGATCTTTGGCTTAGTTATGAGAACCTAATAAATTTGGCGTTTCTACTTATTTTGACAGTCCCAAATGAAATATTTGTAATTTTCCGTTCCAATTCAGGTAACACCATGTATAATACCTGAGGACGTTGTGGAAAACGTTCTTGGTATAAACGATAAACTAATAACACATCAATGTACTCGTCTGGACCGAATGTAAATGGCATTGTGCTTATAATAAGATGAATAATTTTCAATTTAAATTTATGGATAGTATAATAGTATATTATTCAACAAGAATATAATGATGGCTGTTAATTAACTATAACACCCTGGGTATTAGGGCAAATGATTGTTGTTCTACACTTATTATAATTATCTGTCATTCGCTTTTTGAGATAAAAAGCATCAGTTTTCTCGTGGTTTTTGAAAACAGTGGCGGGAGCAATAAGAATGATTAGGTGAGGTAAAATATCATAAAATGTAAATTTATTTGGTGCTAATACTTAATAAAAAACCAACAAGTATGTTACATTGTTGTATTCCAAATATAGTGAGGAAAATATACAGGTGGTGCCATTAGAAAATAGAAAGTGAGGTGTTGCTGCCAAAGGACTGTTCAGTGAAATAGAGTTTATGATAGGTCATCAAGAAGGAATTTTGATGCCATTCACTACAGTCTTTACAGTATTAGATTGCCTTTTAAATTAAGTAAACGTCTAGGGAGAAATCAGCTTAAAGGATTAGGGCGCTCCCTACCGTTTTGTAGATCGATACTGTCATAGATCGATACATTGAAATGTGTTGTTTTACCTTTAGTCCAGTAACTGAAGGGGCAAACCTACCAATATATTTGTCCAATAATTTTTTTTGGCTTGATTTGTAGGTCTTGACAGGTACTTCAAAGCTCTCCAAGATTGCGCCTTGGCGTGGATAATAGGTGTGGATAATGAAAAGGTCAAAAAATGACACATAATTATATTGAAGATTGTTCATACAAACGACACAATGTATTAAAAAAAATTTCACCGCGATTAGGATTCGAACCCATGTCTAAAATTCTTCGCTTTACTAAGTCAGAGGCGTAAACCATCAGGCTATGAAGATATAATAATATGTGATAGTATCAAGATGTTGTGTATACAGGAGTAGAACGTTTTATATGCAGTTTTTTATCTAGTGTGTATGATGTATGTCGAAAGCAGAATTTAGGTTTTAGATAATTTATTGCTAATTGCAAGACAAAATGTAGTATTCCACTCGCATATAATGGCTATTATAATTGTTGAATAATATACTATTAAAGCACGCGTCATCCGGAGTATTCGAAATAGAAAGGGCTTCACAGCAATAATAAGTATAGCTCTATTCACAATACTTTATAGAATGTTATCAGGCTCCCACATTTTTTCACGTTCTTCGATTAACACTAAATTCCAATTAGTCTTTAATGCCTACAACATAATCTAATTTGTTTTACAGGAAATGTCTTAAAAAATATGAAACTTCTTCCTTCTTTACATAATGGATGGTATGAATAAAAACGAAGTACATGCTAATACTACAAATTTAAGGATCTACTTCAAACTATCTGCTCCATCATGAAGCATCTGATCAGTTCCGGTAGAATCTACTTAACGTTGAAGTATTTACTACACTGCTTGTAGTATCTACTTTTAGCCCGTAGTAAAATGCTTCGACATGTGCAGCATCTCCCACTCCTTCTGATCGGGGAGCAGGTCATGACAAGTTCATTAGATTTTCTGGTCCATTGTTGTTGTTATACAAAATTGTCGAGACTACCCTCGAAACTACCCGAAATATTATTTGCTATTTTTCTTGGTTGTCAATTAAATTATTGAAAGTAATAAAGTGTGGCTCGTGATTATGTAAAATGTCTTCAGATGAAGAAATGCCCCTGCAAGAAGAGTCCCAAAATGAAGATATACAATGTTATAATGCTAGAAGATTTCAAGATACTGTTGGATGAAAAAATGACACCTGCTATCAAGTCTGCAAAAGATAGGTACAACCCTTAAAGATTTAACCAATATTTATGCACTGTATGTTTTTCTTCTGTGTATTCCGTCCATTCTCAAACAAAACTAACCGTAGAATTCTCAAGAAGCTGCTATTATACCAACTTCGCTAACGTTTAGCAAATACTACAATTTCTTGAAATCGAAGTATCTGCTGTAAGAAGTCGCTACTTCAAATTGCAGTAAACACTTCAGTCATTTTCACGAGAGTGCTACTTTAGTAACTTCCGGAAAAATTGAAATTATCTACTTTGAAATGTAGTTTCTTCTTAGTTTTGAAGTACCTACTTTATAGAAAATGCTAATACTTCTAGTATTAGCATGTACTTCGTTTTTATTCATACCACTCAATATCCCTCGCCAAAGAATTCTACTATTTATGGGATATGTCACTGTCATTCTCAAACTATAGTTTCTAAAATCGCTAATTTTTATTTTTTGTTCCAGACTGACAGTGAAGTGGCATGTGAAGAAGCAGCTCGATTGACTGCCGAACAACAAGAAGATGATTTCGAAGACGAGTACTGTTACTACCACGATCTCCCACCGCCTCCAGACGGAGGATACGGTTGGGTCATCGTATTCGCTTCGTTTATGTGTAATATGGTTGTCGATGGGATAGCCTACACGTTCGGTATCTTCCTTTCAGACATAGTATTTTTCTACGGCGAAACCAAAGGAAGAACCGCATGGGTGGGCTCTCTCCTTTCGGGAATGTATTTAAGCGCCGGTCCTTTAGTTAGTGCGTTAACAAATAAATTCGGGTGTCGAGCTGTATGTATATCGGGTAGTATAATTTCAACTATTGCCTTCGTTCTATCAATATTCAGTCCAACGGTGAACTGGCTAATGTTAACATACGGATTTATCGGAGGAATTGGCTTCGGTTTAATCTACCTACCAGCAGTGGTATGCGTAGGATATTACTTTGAAACGAAAAGATCACTGGCCACAGGTATAGCGGTGTGTGGATCGGGGGTAGGTACTTTTACGTTCGCTCCACTAGCTACAATGCTACTAGAAGAATACGGTTGGAGAGGAGCTAATTTAATATTAGCCGGCTTAATACTTAATTGTATTATCTTCGGTGCTTTAATGAGACCTCTAGAGTACCCCAAAGACAACGGTGAGAAACCTTTATTACAGAGAATGGCCGAAGAACGTAAACTAGCCATGGAACGAGGAAGCATTGGTGGTTCGTACTTTATGGTACAACTTCCGGATGGTTCTATGGAAAAAAGACAAAAACAACCGCTAAATAGAGATCCTGGTGTGCATTCCAGTTTGGCTTTGGATCAGTTAGCAGCTGGTAGCAATTTACCTCCTATTCCAACAGTACCTACACTTCCAACAATTACTGAAGCTAAAGTAACCGACCATAGCGGTAGTTCTGGTACTCCTAGTCCAAGAGAAAGTATTGCTGAAATTAAAGGAAATAAAGTTAAAATAGAAAGTCCCACGGTAGAACCTCCACAAAGAATACGTAGAGATTCCGATAATACTGAAGTAAATAGGAATCCTAAAATTATGCCTAGAAATGCTAGTCAGCCAGCTTTTAGTACCCACGTTCAAGGATTGCCTAAAAACGGATCGGTGCCTACTTTTGATAGGATGCGAAAAACGTCGTTTGGAGAGAAATTCAAACCTACTCTAGTTCCAATTAAGTCTTCTTCACGAAATGCTGTTAATAGTTCCAATGGGGATATGAGAAGAAAGAGGAATGATTCAACTGGATCTTTCATCAGGAACAATGCTAGTGAGGTGAGTATTTTTTATTTGTTGTGGGGACTATTCTTATTTTGGTTTGTCATTTATGTTGTATTTGAAGTATAAAAATACTCTTCTCAACACGACGGCATGTTTTAGAAAACGCCGCGACAGCGAAACGCTACGGCGGTGCGTAGACGTATTTGATCAAATGTATCCAGAATCTGGTCGTAATTTAACGTTCGGCGACATAAAACGCCTGCTTAAATAGCTTTAAGAGCTCTTTTATGCAAGCGTTTTCTGTCGCTCGACGTTCAACGTTAGCTTAACGTTGCGTTTTAAAAATTACTTTTATGTAGACGATTTTGAGAACGTTTTCGAGCCTTTAGTAATATTCGGTCAACTCGGCAGTGTCTGGTACTTCTGGCGTTTCTATAATTAGCCCTATTTTACCAAATGTACTTGGATGAATAGTAGCGACAAATTTGACGCAGCGTTCTCTAAAACACGACGGCATGATTTAGAAAACGTTCCGTCAGCAAAACGCGACGGCACCGTATAAATGAACACATTTGCTCCAATAGGCTTAGAAACTGGACGATAATTTAACGTAATTTAAAGTAATGGTGCACATGGAAAAATGGTAAATCGAGTTTTAAAATATTTCAGAAATGCAAGGATGAAATAATGATTAATTTTCGTGATAAAAAGCTTTAATTCCAATAGCTGAAGTTTAATTAAAAAATTCACGTGAAACGTTAAGCCGCGTCCACATTATGTCGAATGGTGTCGATCGACAATCGACTATTGTAAAACTGCGTCCACATTATGGATCGACATCCGAGATCAATATGCATACAGAGAGGGAAAATCAACCGAAACAGCATTACATCAACTCATAAAAAGGGCTGAATACCTGCTGGAAAAAAAAGAGGTATTGCTCGCAGCCTTTCTTGATATAGAAGGAGCTTTTGACAACACCTCTTATGAATCTATAGCTAAGGCGACGAGGAATTTTGGGATCGATGCCACGAGCTGCAGGTGGATAGACTGCATGCTCAAAAGCAGGCTCATAGAATCAACTCTGATGGGGGAGACAATGGCCGTACGCGCAACCAGGGGTTGTCCACAGGGGGGAGTACTATCCCCGCTGCTGTGGAACCTGGTCATGGACGGGCTCATCAGAACCCTACACAGAGACGGATTTAACTCCATAGAATATGCAGACGACCTGGTAATTCTATCCCAAGGTAAATTCAACAGTACAACCAGAAACAGACTCCTGATGGCTTTAAATGTAGTAACAGGCTGGACTGTAAAAGAAGGGCTACGTATTAGTCCTTCGAAAACACAGATAATTGCGTTCACCAGAAGAAGGAAAAGGGAAGGACTTGGCCCTCTGACGCTTCAAGGTGAACCAATACGATTGTCGGATGAAGTAAAATATCTTGGGGTTATCCTAGATCCAGGCTTAACTTGGAACCGACACCTCCAGCACGTGATCAAGAAAGCAGAAGTGGCCTTCATGGTTGCCAGACGCACTTACAGCACTAAATGGGGACTTAGACCCAGCATGGTACACTGGCTGTAAAAAATGGTTGTCATTGGTATGGTATGGTGGCAAAAGATCAGACAATCCTCTGCTATGCTAAAACTAAGCAAGGTCCAAAGACTTGCATGCATTGGCATAACAGGGGCAATGAGGACTACTCCTATAGCGGCACTGGAGACAATGCTAGACCTTCCTCCGCTACATTGTGTCATAATGTGCGAAGCAAGGGCAGCACTAACCCGACTGGAAAAAGCATCAGACCATGACGTGGCACATGGGAGGACACACAGAGATAAGGCATGTGGATGATGACATTTTCAAAATGCCAACAAACCACATGACCACCAAATATATCTTTCGCAAGAACTTCGAGATTGTCATCAAAGATCGAAAGGAGCTTGAGGAAGAGAACGCACCACCACTTAGTATAGAGCGAATGAACTGATCTGGTATACAGACGGATCAAAAAATGAACTCGGCACCGGAGCGGGCATATACAGCAAGACGAGCAAATATGAAGGGATCGTCTCGCTTGGCAAATACGCTTCTGTATTTCAAGCAGTGGTCTATGCAATACTTGCATGTACAAGGGCTAATAATATGAGAGCCCACAACAACAGGCAGATCAGGATCTACAGTGACAGTCAAGCCGCCCTTAAAGCACTTCAGAGCTATAGGGTGACATCTCGGCTAGTATGGGAATGCGGCGAAGAACTTAGAAGACTGGCGACTCGGAACAGTGTAGCACTGGAGTGGGTCCCAGGTTATAAAGGAATCGCAGGCAATAAAAAAGCTGACGAACTCGCAAGAGTAGCATCGTCAACTCTAATGAACGGACCCGAACCTGCTGTGGGCATCCCCAGATGCTTAACGAGGTCATGGTTAAATGGGTGGTTGAAAGAACAACACAATAAACACTGGAAGAATACGACCAGGCAAATACATGGGAAGAAATTCATAAAAGAACCATCAGAAAAAGTAGCGAAAGAACTGCTCTCAATGAGCAGGAACAAACTACGCACCATAACGGGGCTACTTACGGGACATTTTCCCACAAAGGAGCACCTAAACAAAATAGGGCTGTATAACGGAGACCTTACATGCAGAAGATGCAAAAAGGATACCGAAACAGCTCTGTATATACTATGCAACTGTGAGTCGCTGGACCACAGAAGGCAGAAACTGTATGGTAGACCCCAAATGACTCCAGAAGACTTCTACAACCAACCAGCAAAGAACCTGTATGAGCTAATATAGGCAACGGAATGGCTGAATAGGTTGTAGTCAAAACACTAGGAGTATCCACAATAAGCCCAGGAGGCTGAGGTGGTACCGGCGAAGGGACGGCTCCTGAGAAAAAAAAATGGATCGACATTGTTGGGCGACCATCCACACTGGATTGACATTGTCGATCGACACCATTGGACATAATGTGGACACGACTTTAAAGTCATCAAGTACAGATGATAAAAAACTTGGGCTCTTGTGGTATACTACTCAACAGTACTTTTCGCCCTGTTTTTAGTGTTCATGATTATTATTATTAGTATTATTTTGATTCGGGTTCATAATTCTTGAAATAATGCTTAATATGTTAATGTTTTTATAGTTAATAAATTAAAATAAATAATTCACTCACTCTTGGTTTAAATTTAAAAATTGTACACCAAAAAGAAATTCACTATTAGGTTGAATTGTCAAAAAAAGTATATAGTTAAAATAATACCCTTCTTGGTGTGCGTCATCGATTGTGACGTATATCCGGGTTTTCGGCATGTCGTTTATTTTATTTGCTATTTTGACATATAGCTAACCTTAAATTTGAAAAAATAAGATCATCAGGATTGTTTCTAGCCAAATTCGAAAAGGCTATGCAATTAATAATTAACAGCTTCTTTTTCTAACTGAAAATACTTGAGAACTTCCAAAATACTGATGTTTTTCCGTGTATTCATGCATATTTTTGTATTATTCATATAAATAAAACAATAAGATTAATATTCACTTTTCATAAATAATAATTGACCGTAAACAACATAGTACAGACCTGTCAAGAACTGTCAGTGTGACAGAAGAAAAAGTCTTAAGACTTATTGCCGCTACGAAAGTAACGCCTTCATAGTATTTTAAACTCTCGATTGATAGGTTGAGCTTGAGCGTAATCTAAACATCAACCAATCAAATTCTTGTAAGTCAAAGATTAGGGTTAACGTTTGTAATACATTTGAACGGTTCATTATTGTGATATTTTGATTAGGATTAATAACAGACCTGGCTTTTTTTCCCATTTCTTCCTACGTAATGTGTTAGAAAGACATTAACAATCGATGACGCACACCAAGAAGGGTATTATTTTAACTATACCCGCTAAATCACGCAATAGATACGAAAAAGAATAAGCGATTCGAAGTCTGGTGCAGTTCAAAAAAAGTTTGTTAATTCCAATTAATTTTATCTCATTACGAAACTCATATCATTATCGTAGTGTTTGATATTACATATTGGTAAAGCTACATATGCTCCTCAATAACGAATTACAATTGTTGTTACTATACACTTGACAACAATATTTGGCAGTCGACACAGATATTTTTATGAGTTTATTCACTAAAAATACAATACATTATAAATATTCATCTACATAGAGCTATGAATAAAAAAGGGACAAAATCACATGGATCATCAACAGGTCAATTGAAAGTTGAATGTATCATTATATTACTTATATATGTATTATATTTGTTTTTATGTATATTGATTATTCCAACGTGTTTGGTCTTAAACTGAAATCTGATTATTGGTGTACTATGTATGTATGTGTGTTTTTTTGGGGCGACATTCACTGAGACCTAAAAGATCTATTGTGCCCCTTTACTTCTACTATGTTTCTGAGGAGAGTCTCAGAAACTAGTAGTTCCTTTAGTCCTATTTCCCGGAGGAATTTTTTAGGATATCTGCAGGCGTCAACTTGGGCAAATGTTCCTCTTCTATCCAGTAATCTCCTAGGTGCTGTGCTCTGGGATTCTGAAGTGCTGTGCAGTTGGAAAGTATGTGGATGGAGGTTTCTTCTTCCATTCCACAAAATCTGCATTCTTCTTCCTCCACTATTTTGAGCTTTTTCAGGTGCCCATTCAGGCGTCAATGTCCCGTTAGGATCCCTGTTAAAATTCTTAGCGCAGTTTTACTTTGACTTATGCATTCTTTTGATCTCAACAGGTTGTAGTCACCCAGAAGAGTATTTGATTGTATAAGCCCTACTAGATCTTTCCAATGGTCAGATCTTCTCTTTTTCTCGGCTTTACTTATTTCTTCCAATATTACATTGGGGCTGATTCCGCAAAAGGGTTCAGGCCCCCAGAAAGGTATTTCAGTCCCCCTCTTTGCTAGTTCATCTGCTATTTCATTTCCTTCTATTCCAGTGTGTCCTGGAATCCATAGTAAGGTGACTATGTTGTTCTCGCCTAGTTCATTGAGTTTGTCTATAGGCATTCCCACACCATTTTGGAACTGATTACACAAGAGCTCAGTGCCTTAATGGCTGCTTGACTATCCGACATTATGATAATCCTTTGTCTTCTGTATCCTTTATCAATATTGAACTGGGCGCACTTTCTTATGGCGTGAATTTCCGCTTGAAAGATACTTGGGGTTTTTCCCAAGCTTTCAGAGTGTTTGGTTCCTGGCCCGAACACTCCTATTCCAGTTCCTTCTATTGCTTTCGAGCCGTCTGTGTACCATTGAATGGCATTCTTTCCAAGTCTGGTAATGGTATTTGGATCCCATTCCTTCTTGTTGCTCATTTCCGTAACGAATTTCTTTGAAAAGTTATACTTTTTCATCATACCGTCTTGTGGCATGTCCCAGGTATTGGTGTACTAAATAGAATGAGTTAAAGTATTTACTTGGCTAGTATATAAACTATAGTTGGATAGTATACAAACTATCCAACTGCCTGGTTATTTTGATGAAAAATCATATTTTCAGTAGTAATACCCCTAGGGTCTTGATAATACCGAGATAATTTTGTCTTAGAGAATGCTGAAAGCGTGCTGCTTGATAATAGCCCAAGGCCGCAGGCCGAGGGCTATTATCTTTGAGCAACACGCTTGAAGGATTCTCTACGACAAAATTTTGAGTATTTATCAAGACCCGAGGAGTATTCGATAAGATAATTTTTTACTTTGTAGATATCAAAAAATTGATTGTCAATCTGACGCTTAATACTTTTCAATAAAAACTTTATTAGTATTAATCAAAAATTATTCATTTTTATTTAAAACTACAGTTTTGAAAAGTACAATTGGTAAATTAATTGAATCGTTAGATGCAATACCAAATCTTTCCGACATTTTTAATCCAGTTGTCAGTTTGACGTTCAATTAATTTTTAATAAAACAAACACCAAACTGAAAACACCACATGTAGGGTATTATCGCTGTAATACAGCGGTGATTGGATGAAATTTGACACATGACTTGAAATTAAGTAATTTGATTGGTTACTATATTCAGTAAAAAATTATCAGTAGTAATAACCCAAGGACATTGATAATTGTTCGAAAAAATTTTATGACAGATTTCGGAAGCTTGTTGCTTGGAAACAGACCGACGCCGTAGGCGGAGGTCTGTTGCCTACAAGCAACAAGCTTGAGAAAGTTGTCATAAAATTTTTGAGCATTTATCAATGTCCGAGGGTTATTCGAATAAAAAATTTTTTGTTTCAGCATTACAACCAAATCGTGACATTTCGAAATATTAAATATTCGAAACTTCAAAATCGAAATAAATCAATATGTATCCATGGCAACATGTGAAAATTGCCCATGGTCTGTTTTCAGTGTAATGTTGACATGATTGGCTGAGACTGTTCATATGATAAAAAATGGAGAAATTTGATTGGTTTTTGGAATTGACAAAAATTTTTCACTAAAATAGCTACGAGTAATGGCTGGTTTGTATACTATCCAGCTAGTTTATAAACTATACAAAATGTATCGCTAAAACTCAAACCACAAGGAAATTACCCAAATTAGCTAGCATTTTTGGCTAGTTTGTGAACTATCCACATTAATTGGATAAAGTGTGAACCTGATATTGGTAGTAATACATAATAATCAACGAGTTGGTTAGTATGTAACCAACCAACGCGAAACCCCAGTTTCGGTCGAAGTTAACAATAAAACCTCAATTTTATTTAAAGAACAAGCAATGGTATTGCTCTCTACTGAAACAACATAAAATGATCTCAATGAATCATTACCACAAAAATGCCTATTACGTTCTGAAGAAAACGTATGTGATCATTGTCAGAATAAAAACAATATTAAAGCGATGAGGGATTCATGCCAGGAAAGTCTAAAAAGGCAAGCACAAAAAATGCTACAAACCTCTCGCAAGAAATTTAAACCAGAAACTGTCGGCATGTCCGTGAGAGTACCCTTTCCAGATGTAGATCGAAGTCGGTCAGATCATAGAAATATATTGGGAGTCATAAGAAGATGAATTTTACCGAATTGGAACTGTTCACGGTGTCCTGTTTAAACAGCTCTAATTTCGCAACGAATTTGAAATATGTAAGCAACAATTTTTAAAGTTGGAAAATGTCAAGACGGACACTGAAATAACATTACGAAGCGCTGCAGGAAAATTTTCAGTATCGGGTTCAACCCAAGGATATGTGCAATGTCACTGCAAGAAGAGTTGTGCGAATAAAAAGTGTAAATGTCTTGCGTCTGGATATACGTGTAATAGTAAGTGCCACAACAGTGCAACTTGTTCCAACAAATAATACAGCTCTTTGTTTGGTGGTTTTTGTTCCGACATATTTTATTGTTAATATTTTGTCACCTGGTATTATTAGTTATAGTTCTTTTACTTTTTCTAAAGTAATAATAGGTACCTGTAACAATCTTACATTGTACCAATAAAGAAAGCATTTTTGACTAAGGATTTTACTATCCTAAACCAAATTAACCCAAGAGAATTGATTAGTTTGTTGAGTATTACATAATAACCAACTCGTTGGTTATTATGTATTACTACCAATATCAGGTTCCCACTTTATCGAACTTATGTGGATAGTTTACAAACTAGCCAAAAATGCTAGCTAATTTGTGTAATTTCCTTGTGGTTTGAGTTTTAGCGATAAATTTTGTATAGTTTATAAACTAGCTGGATAGTATACAAACCAGCCATTACTCGTAGCCATTTTAGTGAAAATATGATTTTTCATTAAAATAACCAGGCAGTTGGATAGTTTGTATACTATCCAACTAGTTTATATACTAGCTAAGTAAATACTTTAACCGTAACATATATATTTTATATTATATTTTTGACAATAAGTGGTTGTTTCCACCACTAAAAATAGTCAGCGCCTGTTAGCATGACATAGAATATGAACTAGAGGGTGAGATGAGCTTAATCCCAAATTTTTATGCAAGACGAAATAACTTTTTCTTATTAATCTCTGACAAAAGTTGATTTTTAAGGGCTGAAATATTAGAAATTGTATTT
>CAJUYH010001422.1:0-49238 GCA_910591685.1 Galerucella tenella | reverse complement strand
ACAAAATATGGAGGTGTTGTCACTATACGACTATTATTTACGAGCACCGCTGATTCAAAATGTCAAAGTTTTTAAAACCTTTAGATAGAATAGAATATTCAGAATTTAACTGGAACCATTTTTATTTCCATACTTTTTTTTTCCATAATACCAATATAGTTTAAAAATAAAAGTCGAAAAAAGAAAAGTTGTTGAAATTTATAATTGCATCCCATTTCTTGCACTTTTATTTTTTATTCCAAATTTCTTTTTTGTATTACATAATTTTTTTTGTAAAACCATTTTACCTACGACCCCCCTGTAATCAGTCAATAACACACAGTCGGTATCAATGTAATGATGTCTATTACGCACTGTAAAAAAACGCACAGCTGTAAAGTAAATCGCACGGCTTCCTTAGCAACATCTTAGCAACTGTCAATAGACGTCGCCATTTTATTCATTTTATTCAAAATTTACTATTTGAAAACATTCGAGACGAGATGGCCTCGTTTAACTATGAAAAGCCCAAAGGGCTAAGTATATATATTGATTATAATTGAAAAATGGACTTTCGATTATCAACAATATATTAATAATGAAACGTTAGTTCTTTAATGGGCTTCTTTCATTGGTAATAGAGTAATAGAGATGGAGTTTACCAAGCACCTCTAATTATGTAACTGTTATTTCTTATGCTTCTTATAAAAAATACAAGTACAAGTAGGTCGTAGGTAAAGTATAGTACGTAACTCGTGTTGTAAAGCATTTTACCTACGACCCCCCCTGTAATCAGTCAATAACACACAGTCGGTATCAATGTAATGACGTCTATTACGCACTGTAAAAAAACGCTCAGCTGTAAAGTAAATCGCACGGCTTCCCTAGCAATATCTTAGCAACTGTCAATAGACGTCGCCATTTTATTCAAAATTTACTATTTGTATTAAACATTCGATATGCCACGTTTAACTATGAAAAGCCCAAAGGGCTGAGTATATGCGTATTGATTATAATTGAAAAATGGACTTTCGATTATCAACAATATATTAATAATGATTAAACGTTAGTTCTTTAATGTGCTTCTTTCATTGGTAATAGAGTAATAGAGATGGAGTTTACCAAGCACCTCTAATTATGAACTGTTATTTATCTTATAATAAATACAAGTACAAGTAGGTCATAGGTAAAGTATAGTACGTAACTCGTGTTGTTAAGCATTTTACGCACTCACGGAATTATGCACACACCGCTACGCGGCATCTTGCGTAACTTTTCCATTCGTGCGTAAAATGGTTCTTACCACACACGTTACGTAATATACTATTACCCACTCACGGAATTAAAACTTTTCCATTCGTGCGTAAAATGCTTCTTACCACACACGTTACGTAATATGTTATATTTATCACTCAACGGTAATATACTATTATTTTCTATTTCAAATATTTTTTTTAAATCGAAATAACTCAACTATATCTATTGAAAAGTATTCAGTTTTCTTCAAATTGACATATTTCTGAAAAACCAAAGTGAATAACACCTTTCAATTGTGTCTATTTGCTTTATAGGCCAGTCGGTATGGGTCATTTTGGGTATGGGTCGCTTATAATACAAAAAATCATTGAATCCAAAAATGTATGTGAATTAATTAATTTTGTAATTATATATTCTGGATCTTAGAAGTAAATACATAAATGCATATTATCCGATTGTCACTTGTAATACCCTCATCAGTCATAATAAGTATATGATAGACAGAAAAATAATTTCACGAGACCTAATTCACAATTAATAAATGTCAAAAATAATAGTTAAATACTATTACAAAGCTTTTGAAAATTACTATTCAAAGAGCAAACCGCTCACTAAGAAGCAACAACTACTTCTCTGGCTACAGATATTGAATTAAAATTTTAAGTTAAATGGGGTTGTAATTAGAATGGATACTATCACTTGTAGATCAGTTTCCGCATATTTGTGCCTCATCAGTACAAGGTAGAGCATAATCCTGGATTGGAGACAATGCTGAAATCACATCAAAACATTGTCCTCAGTAAAGAATATGTTAAGAATGCGATAACAGCCCCATTCTCACATCTAACCACAAACCAAAATCCTATATTGACTATAAACCATCTCGGTTTTGTAATCAAAAAATGACAATTTTTTACGGGAAACTGTAGTTAAGTAAATAGGCGCAATTAATGTTTCCATGCAATATAATATACATATACTCTTATGGTTTATATTGATATTTGAAAATTTTGTAAGTTCCATATTGCCTCAGTTTGTAAGTCTCCCACTTATACTGTAAATTGGCTAACACAATCCCCTGATGTAGTTCTGCATGCTATCTATCTTTTTGATTCATTTTAAATATTAAGTAAACTTAAATTCATCTCGATTTGAAACAAATAGGTACTCCAACCAAATTAATCCCTAAACATGGATATGTTTCTTTTTGTTAAATACATTTCATACAATCTCAAAATCTGTTTTAAACTCTAGCTTATTTTATTAGTTATTATTGTATTTACCAAAATATAATTTCAAAATTAAAAACAAAAGAAATTTATGCTATGAATAAAACAAAATTCTACAATACACAGAGTTTTTACCATTTATTTGGTCACCAATTGAATTTCTGTTTCTCCGATTCTTCTGCTGTGTAGCTAGAGCGCTCGACTCCTTGCATTTATATCTATTGACATATGGAATGGGATGCAGGCAGGCAATAGGAACCCTAACCCCGACCACGGTTAATCCAACCCAATATAAGCCGATGGGGACGAAAAGAAAAAGGTCTCCTGACCTGCGTTGGCTCGTCAGTATATTTATTTACATTTTAACCAAAGAGAGAATATTATAAGTGGATAAAGTATATTTCACAATATTTCGTTGACTCGGTGACTGGTCTTATAGATTTTATAATAAAAATTTAAATATTTCTTATTCTACAGTAAAAAGATACAGATCCGAAATCGGTAAAATTTATATACTTAAACTGTAGTCGGGCCGCTCTTAGTTAAAAGTATTAGCCGTGACAGGGTCGTATTTATTTTGTTGGCGAATAATAAATTATTATCTGAAAACTCTATAAGACTTTTGGGTCAATCTTTACTTAGTACTTTTTCTTTTTCATCAGGTATCAAGCTAAATAAAATCAATATTTATATTTATTGAAATTGGGCAACGTAAGCAAAATTAAAATACTAAATATTATAAATTTATTTTTGTCTCACTATCACTAACTTCACATAAGTTTATTATAAAGCACAATAACAATGAGCTGTTATTTAATCTTGACGTCTTATTGAGGATAATATGTTGTGATATTATCCCTGTCAGAAAAGTTAATTGTCCTAAAGTAATTTTAAATTTAAAAAGGTACTCCTTTATTTCGGACAAGGGTGTACGTCTTACTTATGGGGTATTCTATACAAAGTGGAATTAAGGTTTAACGTAGAGTTCGAGAAATTGGTAAAACCGGAAGTGACTTTCTTTCAAACTATTTTACAGAAATTCGTATCCATATACAGGGTGGGCCCTATTAGTCCAGACAACGAGCAGTTGATGTCGAAATGTTTTGCCTAACTTGTTTCAACGTATTTTGGGTCGGATTTACGAATAACGTATTGCCCCGGTCTAAATTTCATCAGCAGTAAAAGCGGAAAACTGCTGCAATTTGACGTTTTCCGCAATGATCTCCGAAGGTATCAAAAATTACAAAAAAATTTCGAATAAAAGTTTTAGATTTCCCCATTCCACTTTGAAATATATCATATATCATACCGTATCATCATATGTCCGATTTCATACCGTAAGTAAGAAAACCCGGCGATTTTTCTCATTTACAAGCGGTTATTCCCGTCGAGTAACAGCGGATTGTGCGCAGTAGCCTATTGCGCCGCACTCTACTCTCTCGCACGTCAAATTGGGGCAGTTTTCCGCCTTTACTGCTAATACGCAGACCGGGGCAATGCGATATTCGCAATCTCCGATCCAAATAGGTTGAAAAAGTCCCCTTGTCCTGTTTCATTTCTACTTCTTTTATTTTGGGAAATAACCTAAAATCTTTACACACTTTTGACTTGGTTTTTAATTTGTTAATAGTTTCCGTTATAGAAATTTGTCATAAAGGCTTCCCTCTTACTCGGACGCCTTCAACTTTTTTGTGCAAATTCCGACCTCTATTTTTTATTTCTTGGATACTATAAGAGGGTCGAAATCAGGTGTAGGCCAAGACCGAACATACACTCTCTTTTTGACTCCGGACACTCGCATAAGACATGCCAGACAGTTTCATCTTCCTGTTCACACATCCTGCATAGAGGTGTGTCCAATAGCCCTATAGTATGGAGCTGTTTCCTTAGTTGACAGTGGCCAGTCAGAAATCCTACTGTTAAACGTAAGTTTTTCCTGGTCATCGCCAAATATTTCTTCGGCGCCAGCTTCCCAGGGTCGCCCAGGGTGATCCTGCATCGTTTGATTCCATCCCATCTCTTAAGGGATTGAGCATGGGTGTAACGTTTGGCTAGTACCGCAATTGTCGAAGTCGTTAGGCCGTAGGTGCCACTGGGCCCTAAAATTTTTAGTCCAGCTGCTTCCCTGGCTAAAGAATCGGCAATGCGAGTACCTTTACTCTTGTCGTGCCGTTATCTGCCGAGGCGTTAGCTAAATCTTGGTGGCACTCTTTTTGCTCGATATTGATACGGCTATATATAGCTGGCGCCGTGGCTTAGTTGGTTAAAGCGCTTGTCTAGTAAACGGAAGATCAGCTCGAATCTCCCTGCGGCATGATGGCTTTTTTTAAATTTTTTAAATACTTGAAGCAGGTTCCTTTTTTGTCTTCCCCATCGCAGTTTGCCCTGGTATGGTCATAGGACCAGCACCGCGAGCATCTATCCACCCTGATGCGTTCTTCAATGACACATACAGCAAACCCCACTTTGAGGTGACGTGAATTCTGGAGGATTTGTTCCAGAATTTTTCTTGTAACGGTGACTGTCACAGCCTGAGTGCTTGATCCCAGGGGTCTGAAGTCTCCTACTATGCATTCCACAAGTTTTCCGACAGCCTTTTCTATTGCTTCCTTGACTTCTTCCTTTGTGGTGTCCTCCGTGATGCCCTTTATGTGGAAGCTGCTCCATTGATCTTCACCTACCTTCCTTATCTTCAGCTCAGGTTTGGTTCCGATCAGGGTTTGTTTGATTGCTTGTAGTGCATGTATATTTTTGTCCATTGTTATCAGCATGTCCCCCTCCTTCGTTCTTCTAACCGTTCTGATGGCGTCCGCCTCCTGCCTGTTCTTTATTACTGTTCTCACTTGCGTGAGTAGTTCCTGGTAGTTTCCGTCTGCCTCTTTGGATATGACTAGTCCGATTGTCTTCCTCTCCTTAGTGATCTCGGGTTGGCTAAATTTCGTAGATGTGTATATTGCTACCTCGTTGTCTCGTCCCTGGAAGACGGCCTCTGCTACCTTTCTGAGATCCGTGATCGACCAATTCATGAGGTGGTGAAGGGCTATTTTATCCCCTAGTGAAGCTATGTTTTTATGGATAATAGTACGACGTGGTCGGTTATTGTTTAATTTTCTGTACATCCTTTATTTTGGGGAATGATATAAAATGTTTGTAACACTTTTGAATTGGTTTTTATTTAAACTTAATTTTTCGTTGTAGACATTTTTCTTCAGTGTTTCAATCTTACTGGTCCACCTGCGGGCACTAAGTTACGCCACTGAATTCTAGTACATAAAATAATAATTTTTACTTCAAATACCTAAAAAAACTCCATGGTAAGTTTACTCTTTTCTATGAAAATTGGATTATATGGTTTACACCCCATAGAAAAATGAAAAAAAAAAAGTTATTACTATGTAAAAAACCGCAACTGATATCCTGTTCAGTACGCGTCCATGAGTTTCTAAGTAACTGAAAGGAAATCCAACGATAGTGGTCGTCTAACCGACGACAGTCTGTCGTTTCTACATAAAGTAAAAACGAAAGACACAATGTATACGCTTAACCACGTACAGAATGTCCCTAAAAAAATATGGACTTTGTGCAGCTGAAATGTGGTAAAAGTTATTTATTAAACAAGAGATTGATTTTAGCTCGGAGTGTGGGATTTGAAGTGTAAACTGGTAAAATTTATGTAACCCCAAAAAGTTGTTGTCAGGTAATGGAAGGATTTATTTATAAATGTGGTTTTTCAATTTTTTTTGCATTTTTCGCATACTCTATTCTGTCAATATTTTCTTTTTACCTATTTGTAAAAACAGTGTTCAGTATAATAAAATTCAGAAAATAGAAAAATTCACTCGGAAAATGTGTGTTCTACACCACTATAGGATAGAAACTGGATGTGATATCGGGTAAAAACCACCCTTTTTAGACGACAAAAAATGTTTGGTTATATTTTATTAGAAAATTTATTATAAAAGCTATCATGCTTACATTTACTCGTTTGGATGAAGTTTTAATTCGCTGATTAATCAGTATTTAACTATGGATTAGAACAGGGGTTGCCAAGTAAGAACACAGCAGCTTGCACTACAGAATACTTAATTTAATAAAAATATATCCCTCGTATTATCTAAGGAAAAAGAAATTGTAGCTGCCACTGCTTTCTTGGCGGATATTCTCAAACATCAGAGTTAAAAAAAATTTGCGAAAACTCGATCCCTTTATTAATGATCTTGGTAATGATTGCTTACACTTCCCCAATTTAAATAAAATAATTAGCAGTGACAACGGTCAATACAAGACGTTCATTACGGATCTTAAATCGTAATTTAAAAGCAGGTTCCCAGACACAATAATTGAGAATGTTGTAGAAATCCTCAGCAGCATTTACCGGTTACCGAAAAACATCGACTTCCTGTATCCAAATCTCTAGAGGTGAGCAATTTTTATTGTGTACTTGATAGCAGAAATGAACAAATAATGTATTTTCGTGTAAATCTAATATTCAGGTCTTGGAAAAAGTCACAAAAATTCATTTAGATGGTACGTTTAATTATTGTTTGAATTTTTTTCAGTTATTTTCTTAAGTTATATTGTTTTTTAACCACCAAATTATTTCAAAACTATTCTCTTTTTTCTGGAAAACAAAGAATCAGTAGTCTGTAATTTAAATAAGATCCACAAAATATAATTTTTTAATTTTTAAGCTGAAATTTAGATGTAGGTACCAAAATATTAAATCATTTTGTTACGCCACTGTACTTAATACTAAACTACCTATTACGCGATCAGTAGTTAATTTATCCTTAGCGATACTATATATAGTCAATGTTTTTATTTTAAAAAATAATTATAAATAACTGAACGTTACTTTATTCAAAAGCAATTCAAACAATAATTTATTTAAATGTATAAAGTTTGCGCGCCCTATACATACAAAAAGCGGTGAGTTAGGTAGGTAAGCAGGCAGGCATTCTGTTTATAATACCCACCGACGAACGTTCCAATGAACACAGAGTGTAATTTTGTTGATGACTTTGGCTTGCTAGCAGAGAAAACATCGAAAGTGCTGTAGTGTTTCGTTACCATCGTAAAAACCATTCTCCGTAATCGCCGTTGCTCGTTTGCCTCGTAAAGATAGCACAGGAAATCAGGCGCTGCGTTGCCAAATCCTTCGACATTGTTACATATATAAAGATATTTAAATGGAGAAGGTCAACATTTTAGTTTTTAACAGGCGTATGTTATAAATTTACGCTTTGAGGCTTCGGAAATCGATGGTAGCGAGAATACTGAGAATTTTTGTAATACTTTACGCTTGCCGCGGTATGTTTTATTGGCCAATTTTGTCGCTTTCTTTTCACTTTGGTTACTAATAGATTGTTGAAAATTGTCTATTAGAAATTTGGTAAGAAATATATTATAGAAACAGGTTCGGCTGAAGGGGGCTTACGTTGTTGTCACTAACCTGAATCTTGTTTAAAAATTAAAAACTAATGCTAGATGTTACATTTTTCATATCTTTATGAAAATGGAGAGCACAGAAAAGAAAGTCACAGAATTCGCTTTGAAACTTATCAAATTAAGAACATAACAAATTAAAAGCAATTTAGGAAGTTCTGCAATTTTATAAAATTATGTTATATTATTATGTTATATAAATGTTTAATGAAACAGACGGTTGTCAGTGGTGTAGATGTACTTGCTTCTTTTATGAATTTTTTTGAAAAAAAAAATATTAAAATTTTAAAAGGTGATTTTTGAGTTGTTCTAAAATGTGTGCTAATTTCAAATAAAATACCTAGGTATAATACAATAAAAAAAGACCCAACATTAACGTTTTTCGAATAAGAAACAACTAATTATCGGGATGATACGACAGGCAATCATAGCTGTATCAATGACGTCAAACTAATGAAGCTATATTGGAAAATTGGTCCAAATATTGCATACCATTTTATAGAGCTATTTTTGGCCCTTTTATGCTTTCCGGCATATGACTAACGATTCCTTGAAAATTTACTAGAGATCTCTCAAAATTTCCTTAATTTTAGTCCCAAGTCTAAACTTAAATATGCTGTAAAGATAGCGCATATCAGTAGTTTTGGATTTCTTAAGATATGGCGCTATGAAATTAAAATTGCCATAAAAATTTATTTTATTTAATTATATCTGTAAGCAAATTTCAGTTTACCATGAAAACAGATATATCTAAAATTATTTCTTTAAATGCTTAAAAATTGTCTTATTACCGAGACAAGAAACACAAATCGGAGAACACAAAACACAAAAAAATATATTTCCACACACTAAAATAATGTTTGTATCTCCACCACTGAATTCTGTAAGGACCCGTTATAACTTATTCATGAAAGAAGGAGGTATTCTCACTACTTCTACTAGATAGAGATTGCTTCTTGGTATAGTGTTGATTTGAATAACTGAAAATGTTACAAAAGCGGTAAAAATTTAAAAACACTGCGTGTATCGTATACAAGCTACTTTTTTTATGTATGGAATTTTTTTTAAAAAAACTCGTCTAATGGTAGATGACACTCAATGTATCTTTACATTCATCAGGTTGTCAAAAAAATTACAAAGACAGATAAGTGTAAGACGCAGTCGAGGTTGAATAGTCGCTTATCATACCGAATAGAACTTTGATGGGTGGGAACCCCTGTAGCGCATGGCTTAGCGTAAGGTAAGGGCTTGTAACTTAGGGGTCCCAGGTTCGAGTCGCGGTGGTTTCGCTTTTTCAGTTTACAGAATAGATAGCTTATATATTTATCAGAAGTGGGATACGATCTATGAAAAGTCCAACATGAGTCCATAATGTGATGTAATAGTGAGATGAAGTGACTGGAATGGGCGTGCAGGCGTCAGGCTCGCCAGGACCGAGTGGTAGGCGTAGGCAGGCAAAGCAACAAGCACACGAACGAGTAGGTTGAGATAGATGTACGCACAAACGTCAGGCGCATCCTCGAGGTCGATGAGCGGAGCAAGATGGCAGAATGGTTAAAATGGTTAAATAGTCGCTTATAAGCTTTATTAGGGTTTTTGTTCCTGGACAGTCCGTAAACCAATCTGGAATTGCGCAAAACTAGTTGCGTACTCTATTCAGTCCTAAGAACTATTTTCGGACCGTTTAAAATTGAACCAAGTTTGAAAAAACCCGAACATCCCGCATCGTCTATAGAACTGGACTAACCTAACTAAATTGACAATTGAAGATATTGAGGAACAGTCTCTTCCACAGTTTTCGTTTTTAATATTATCTTGTAAGAATTCTGGAATTATAAGATTATTGATCACATCAAGAAGAATATCGTCTTCACTTGATGATGATGACGAGCTATGTTCAAATATTTCTCTATTAGGTAAATATAAAATTTGAAAGATAAAAATCCAAAATAAACAACAAACAATAAACAAACCTCTACCTCTAGCCTCTGCGAATTTTCAAAATAGCTCCCACTCTCCTCCTTTGCAAATGATTTGAGCATGCGAAATAATCCGAAAATCGTCCTAGCTCGAGACTGGGGACTGACTTAGACGGTTTTCGAACCGTCCAAGAACTGCACATAAATAAACCCGAACGCTAAACTGCGGGTGTCAGAACCATCTTGTTAAAACCCGAACAAGCCAATTTCGACTGCGCCAACTCCGGACAGTCTTAGAACAGCAATTGCATGAACCCGAATAAAGCTGTAATAATACCGAATAACCGAATAGAACATTAATGGGTGGGAATCACCGTAGCGCAGGGCTTAGCGTAAGGCTTGTATTAGGGGGTCCGGGTTCGAGTCCCAGTGGTTTCGATTTTTCAGTTTTCAGAATATATTATATCTTATATGAGATGATTTCATCTAATGATTGATGGAATTGAATGAAAAAAACTCTTTTTATGTATTCAGGTATTTAGAATGTTTTCATAATGTTGGATACAAATCTCAACCCCTACACGTGACAATAACCATTCGATTTTTAAATAGTAAGAGGGGTTGTACACGCTCCAAAACCAGTTCGTTTTTTGGTTGGAAGCTATTGGGATTTCAATGTAGACTCTATTCTGCCTGGCGGCACAAAACGACTCTGTTCAGATTCCAAATCCATATCCCCATCTGACATACGTTTCCCCTTAATATTTTCATCTAGATATAAATAGTTGAGTGTCGAGTGCCACGAATCCACCAATAAGAATGCAAAACGTCTGCTGCTAAAGCAGTTGTTAGGTTGGTTTATTGTTTTGACGAGGAGTAAATGAAATTTTAACAAAGTATAGTTTATTGTCCATTGTTTTATAACCTTACTTCCTATTCCATAGCTTTTCTATAGTTTGATTTCATTTAGATACCTATCTTTGGATTTTTTTGATATTTCTTGCTCTATTATAAGTACCTATTATTTATTATACTTACCATTGACGTACGGACTGCGATTTATAATTGAAATTATAATGTTGCGACAGAATAAACCTCTCATACGGAAGAAACTTCTTTGTTCTGCCTCCAATATCAGGTACTGATATTGTAATTTCATTGCTTATAGTTGCTATGTAGACAACCCACGCTACTTTCCACTCGTATCTATTATCTTTCGTTTCGTTTGTGTAGTTTTACTTTTTATTTGAAACAGAACTGCTTAGCTCTTAATTTTAGTTATTTAAACAGCTCAATTTGTTTGCAGTATAAGTTATTTCGACAATTTTTGATGTGTAACATCTTTCCGCTCGGTTCCCTATAATTTGTGGCAATAATTTCGTGAAATGGGACCGAAGTTTGTAACAGGAAGTCAGTGAAGCGCGCGCTATTTGATTTGACCAATGACCAACACCAACAGTTTATCCATGAGCTACAGTGTTGTGTATAGGTTATTTTTATATGAACTAATTTATATGAGTAACAGTATATAGTGAAGACTATATTATTATTGACCGAGCACCAAGATTATTTCGCAAAGAGCTTGGCCCCGAGCGGAATATATGGTGCGAGGTTTATAAATGTCTTCAACACCATGGTGTATAATACAATTTTTTTCACTACTAGCCACAAACTAGACAAAAATTAAAAATACGCTGTCAGTCATCACTTCAGTCATTTTAGGTTGAGCGCAGATTTTAAGCTAATGGCATTTTTATTCAAATAATTTGAGAATTCAGGGATAGTAGTTCAACAAAAAATGTGCAACATAATTTTGTATACCAGGAGATTGTTTTTAACATATTTTCTGCATGAAATTACCTATCAAGATAAATTTATTGGAACTTTAGTCCTTTACGTCAGGTTATGTTTGAGCGACCGGGGGTCGCGACGCAAAAGATCTGACCGTTACGTTATGTTACGTTGCTTCGTTATGTGCATTGCTTGCGTGCGTGTGCTCTCTCCTGAGTCTCTCTCTCGTTTACGAAGCAGCGATTCATATGCTTCGGCTGGAAATCGAACCCGAGCCGCCCGCGTGGAAGGCGAGCATTCTACCACTGAACCTACCGATGCTATATTAAAATTCTATGCAAAGCTGGTATTCTCAGTGCTGGTGATCTACTTGAATTTGTTCGGATAAATTTTTACTATTATTTCCATAATTTTTTTGCGCGATTGATCTTTTTTGTTTATTTACAGCATCGGTTGTCAGGACGGTAGGTTGTGTTTACTGGTTTCTAAGTTTAACACGTCGGTAAGTGATTTACTTACCGTTCAGACGTCGAAAAGTAATAAATAGCATAAAAACAATTTCACCAAAATGCAAAATATATTCTAAACTGATCGAGAAGTAAAAATGTCACTTTTGACATTTCGTTCATTTCGAAGAAATTTAAATTATTTTATTCGGAATTTATTTCAATAGGATCGCGCAAAAAATGGTATAAGCATCTCGAATGGTAATTACAACGTTTGCATGTAGATAGATTCCTCTCGTAAAATTGGACAAAATGATATGAGGATTAAGGGGTCTAGCACATTTACTTTTCGAAATACATGGTGTTGAAATTTTGAAAACTTGAATGCTTTAATTCGATAACTTTAAAATGGATGGATAAATTTATTTGACATTTGACAGGTTGTTTTTAAATGTAAAAGGGCTTATTTTGATAGAAATAGTAGTTTGTGCAACCAGTGTGGATATGATAGCCATATCGCACGAGGACGAAGTTTGAGCACGACGCCGTAGGCGGATTGCTCAATCGTTCAAGTGCGATATGGACAATCCACACGAGTCAATTCAATTTTATGTTTCCACTAATTTTTTTGTGGTAAACGTACAGTTCTTGAATGTCCAATTTGTATAATGCTACGATGCTGTTATAAGTAGATGTTGCCAGTCGGACTCCCTCATGAAGGGTACCGTACCATTATCTATAATAATGAATATTCTGCTAAATATTTCAAACGTCTACCTGTTGTCGTTATTAATATCAAGCAGAATAATTATTTAAAAATAAAATTAACAATAAAAAAAAACTTCTTCACGGGGAATCGAACCCGGGTCTACCGCGTGAGAGTCTGGTTTGCTTACTACTCAACCACTGAGGAATATGCAAATTGTTTATCTATAACGTCAGATGTATTACATAATTTTTGCTTAAAAGGAACTAAAGTTTCTACCGTGTGTCCCGCGACACGTTCTACCTTTTTTGAATAAAAATGTCATTATTTTGAAATTCGCGCTCAACCAAAAATGACTGGTGACATAACGAGTACGTTTATAATATATCGAAAACTGACAGTATATTTGTCAGTCAGACGACGGGGTCAACGCTTCTCGTGGTGCGTTTGTGAATTATTTTAAATTTTTGTCTATTGGGCTAGTAGTGGAAAAAATTGTACGAGAAACCTCGCACCTTATTCCGCTCGGGGCAAAGCCACTCGAGAAATAATCTTGGTTCTCGGGCAATAATAATAGTCTCCACCACCTTGGTGTATAATATACTATACTGTTGTTAATAAGTGTTTGAAAAAAGTGCAGATCATTCATAAAAAATGCAAGTGAGTAATAAATGAAAATTATTCGAAACATAACACGACTTCTTTTATTTCACGCTATTTATGAAAATCCCCTGAAAAACTTTATAAAAATTATGAAAATCGTGTTTTATTCTATGCTCATTCAAGCTAAGCTGGGTTTGTCACGCGAAACTCCGACCATCCCAATTTCTTTGCTACTCTATCTTTTACGACTACTATACCTGATATTGGGTACATCTTAAATCCTAAACTCTAGGAATACAATATTATTTGAGGATTACTTATTAACTTTATGATTTATGTTTCTTGAAAGCAGCGTATAGGTAGTATTGCATTTTTATATTTAAGAGAGAATTAACACATTACTCCATAGGCGTAGCAAGTTGAAATATTTTAAGAATATTCCACGGATCTTGAAGTTTAACCGTTAGTTTTTATCTGCATGTAAGACGTTAATGGTGGCTTATAACACTGAACCACAGATTATATTATGTACTGAACGGAACATTGTAGGGTAGGAATCGTAGCGCAGAGAGTTATGTAAGGGATAGAAGCTTAGCAGGGCCGCACTAAGAAATGTTAGCGCCTGGAACAAAAATGTTTGGTGCCCCTATCAAATCTAATCAATTTTTTTATGTGGTAGCAATTTAAATACGTACGTATTAAAAAGAAAAGGCTTTGAAATCATAAACAAACAAAAATTTTCCAGTTACAAATAAACAAACAGAAATAGATAAAGTGCTAACCATAGATTACGAATAAAAAAATAGATGGCCTACTCTCTTGAATAATATTAATTTTTGTCATTCTAGTTATTCAACCTGTCGCTCCTGCGCGATAGCTATAGTAGTAATGGGCTTTTTAAAATATACTTACATTATTATTTATGCTATTTTTTATTTTAAATTGATAAAAATAGTGCGTACTAATACATGTTCATGCATCAGTGAGCTGGATAGTGGATAATGAATTAGTTTACATTATTTTCAAGATGATGGCCTGTTAGCTTGTAATCATCTTGAGCATACTGCTGATTTTATTGCAAAACTGAAATCTGAATTCAACCAAAGACAATGGTTCAATGAAAATTCATCAAAAGAAAGAAAGAAAGAAAATTTTAGAAAAGTTTGGCATGGCAAATTGCAGACCAGTTTCAACACCTATGAAATATAACTTTAATATACCACTTTATTAGGACATCTTGTTTACTTGAAACCAACATTAAAATGTAACTTTTATCAAAACATCTAAAAACTACTGATGTAACAAAAATTATTAAATTTCACTCTTTCACGCAATAAACCTCCGTCCATGATTCACCTTTGTACAATAAAAATTCATTGAATCATGGGCTTTTTTTACAAAACAGTGTGGCTAGGGCTCCGGCGGCGGAATTATGAATTTAAAATTATAATTCCGCCTAGGTGCGGAAGTTTATATGAAATGTCCGCCGAAAATGTTATAATTTACGCAAGCGCGGCGGAGTTATTCACTAATTGATAATAATAATATATTTATGCTTTCCGTCGCCCAACGGCCGACAACTCATGCTTCATAATCAATAAATTCGAGTCAACGTCGAATTAAAGTTTATTTTGTAAAAATTCCGTCTGAAATTTGGTGTAGTATTATTTTATTTTATTTTATTTTATTTTAAGGGGAAGGGTGGATGTAATTCTTCCTCTTCTTCCCCTTCTTCAAATATACGATGTAAGGATATCATGATATTGTATAAATCTGTTTATAATTCCATTTATTTTCTTGAGTTTGTAAGACTGACTCGGATGGGATTCTTGAAGAAATAAACTTTGGTCCGCCCTTGAACGGACTTTAGGTATCAAATAGCCGTCCGCCGCTGGGGCGTGGGGCCCTCAGGACGGCGGTAGAGTAGGTAGATATGTAATATAATGTTCCGTCGCGCTTGTGCAAATTATAATATTTTAGGCGGATTTCTGTATAGGTATATGGTATAAGCATTCGCTCTAAGGAATAATTCTAATTTTAAATTCATAGTTCCGCCGACGAACTTCAAGTCACACTGTTTACAAAAATAGCAACAATTACTTTTGCTATGCTCTGTATAATAAATAAGTCCTTATATAGTTTGTCTCAAAGTATATCGTCTTCACTTTTGACGGCAATCATCTAGATACGACCTAGAATTTTACCTGAAATGAAACCCAACAACGGTCGAGTGACAAGGCAAGGGTGGGCCTGGTTATAGTCTATTTATAGTATTTAATAATCTCTCACTTAGGAGGAAAAAGTTTTGAGAAATCGTCTTCACATATTGAATAAAAAACAAAGGATGTATGATAAAAATACAAAAAGGTAGATGTTTGTGAATTTCATCCTTTTAAAAATAATTTTAAATACCTAGTCCGCTACTGGCGATCTCTTCTACAGCAGCTATTGACCATATGATTTATTGCAATTGGCCCATTAATTTTATGATTGCCGGCAAAAGCGAAGACGATATACTTTGAGAAAAACTATACCTACCACTAGTAGGGGTGTGCTATTTAAATTTTTCCCTATTCTATATTTCCAGAATTTTATTGTTAATAAGATTTCAAATACACTCGGTATGTTATTTATATTATTTTTTTAACTACTCAAAAATAGCCGTAAACAAATAAATTCTGCTAAGAATTATGCATTGAATTTTAAAAGTAAAAAAGTAAGTAGGTACCTACCTAGTACCTGTAACAATATGTACAAACAAAAAAAATTGTTTTACTCTCTCTCATTCACATAGGTTCTGCCAACGTACTTTGACGATTATGAAAAAAACTCATCAATTTATTCAGCTTTTACAGGTGGTTATTATTTTCAGAATTTTGCATGTTTAAAAATGTTTTAACAAACTTTTCTCAATCATACACATTTATTTGCTCGCGTAATAGCAGTGTCGAAACACCTGGCAACCTTGCTAGGGAATGGTGGACAGCGTTGCCAAACTCTCCAAACAAATATCGATAAGTTTTTGATTGCACTGCACAATTTATTATTATTTGAATAGTATGTATTACACACTGCATCAACTTTTTAGTGGCTACAAAAAATTAAAAATTAATTCACATTAGCACTTATCCCAATGTAATTTTTTTTGTATGTTGGGTGTAGGTATTTAATTTTCCAACTAGGTAGGTACCTATATGTACAACGAATTTTAGTACTAAGGAACCAATTTACTTATGTTGTTTTATGTAGCTACTAGGTACTTACCTACTATTACTACCTGCTTGATTTAAAAAAAAATCTTTGAAAAATTAAATATATTTTTTCTTAATGAACGAAGATAATAAATCTCCATAATATATTAACCTAAAGTTTTTGTTATCATTGTAGCAGACTTATATTTTGTTATTTTTTATTTTACAGAATTATATAAAAGGATAAGATCTGGTAAATATAAAATACTCTCGGCAACGCTGTATTGTCAGTCTTGCTGGGCCGGGCTTGGGGAAACATCAGACAATCGAGGCCACAGTAGTGCTGCCGCTCAGCTAACATACGGCGAACCCGGCAACTAGACTACAGCACGCCAGCTTAGCAGTGCCAGTTAGTGAATAGCAATAGGTATGGCCTCTGCGAAAGATACGGCTACGTTCTTTACTCACGGCACCTGTCAACATTTTGAGCAGGTTCTCAAACTATATCCACAAGCCCTACGACTGAAAGCTGATAGAAAAGCTAAGAAACCAGAGGAACTGATCAAATTAGACAATTGGTGAGTACATTTTAGTGAATTTACTGTTGTGTCATTGAACCCTACTAATGTGTTCACTGTCTAAGTCGTCGAGGTCGAATGAATAGCTTTAGCACCCCCGCGAGATCTTTCTCTGACGGTCATTAAAATCACGCTTGTCACGTGGTAATCGATGACAACTGCAACATGCTCTTAAATCCAAAATACTTGCATTTTCGTATGAAATATTTCGCGTTGCTATGACGGCGTCATGGCCTCGTCCTTTTTGTATTGAAATTTCATTTTAATGCCATTTAAAGTTAACAGTAACAGTTTTAAATACATTTACCACAAACGAACAACAATATTAAGTGTTTATTGTAGTGTTATTCTATCTTGAAATACCAAATTACTTACAAAACATGCAAAGTAATACAACTAACTTTCAAAATGGTGTCTGATCAAACAAAGCATTTTACGTTGGACTCAATTTTATATACTTTTCTCCGTATTTTCACCGGTTTTTGATTGAAAACATTACAATATTTATTTGGACTGTCCTTACAGTTGTTTACTTTTTATTTATCGCGCCGTTTTCATACTTTAAAATGATTGATCTTGACCGAATCTCAACCGGAGTAGTGGGGATTTCTATTAACATCATTAAGTGAATTTTAATATTTTCAACTATTTGTACTTACTTTCTCATGATACCTCATGAGAGCAAGATCTGGTTTTGTTGTATTCTAAGTTATAAAGTTTATTTATTTATTGCAAACATTATTTATTAATGCAGCTGCACTTAATGGAAAATACCCAGTTGGTATTTCTTATGTTTCATTCCACTAAATATTACACTACACTTTCATTTGCTATAAATATTACGATTGGTATATTTTACATTAATTTAGGGTAGTTTTTATAAATTAAGTACCTATTAGTGCCAGTTGATGAGATGATATGCCAATGTACGTAGTACGTATCCTACTTTTATAATTAATCAATAAGTTGTAAAATAACCTTTTTTTAATTTAAATATGCTTGTTTTTAGCTTAGATTTTTTATTTTATTAAGTAAATAGGTATCTAGCAATTGAATCATTAATACAAAAAAGTTGTGTATTATACTATAGGTGGATATTGATGAACAATTTTAGTTTCAAAAGAATTTTTCAATAAAATAATTAATAGGCATATCAATATATAATATCAATTATAATCCAAGAGCTTTTATAATTTTAAAAATTTCCAATAGAAATGCTTTTATTCTAATGCTCATGTCTTTTTCTTCGTAGTACTTTATTGTTATTTAACTTATAGTTTATTTACCTTAGAAAATGAGTATTTTATTTTAATCTATAATGTACATGTATATTTAATTGAAAATATATACAGTGAAGGTATTTTTTTATGGAATTTCTCATTATTATAAAAACCTAGTAATTTTAATTGAAAGTTGAGACATCTCAATAGTAATAGAGTTATGTGGTTTAATGTTTATAAATAGATTTTGTCCTGGCACACATTTTATTATAATATAAATGCTAACGTTACTAATAATTCAAAAACACCCAATATCATATAATTATAATAAACATTTGCAGCATTATTATTATTAAATGGTTATGAATGTACCTAGGCAACACAACATACTTCCTTGTTACTGATCGAGTTAGCCGGGCAGGTCAAATTTAAATTCGGAAAATTCTACAATTTATTCTACCTACTTTTTGAGTTGAAAATAAATAATGCTTGTGCAACAAAAATTAACCATCACTCTTCACCAAGATACTGAAATATTACACTGACTTCAGCTTAATTAGCTTGTTTTTTCAAAGAGCTCCTTCCTATTGGTACCTACTGCATAACCGATATTTATTTAATTTTATAGAAACAAATTATATCGCGCCAATTTTAATCAAATTGGATAGTGGTTTTGTGTTAAAAAATCGTATATTAGTTTTTTCTAGTATAAATTGAAATATAGTATATTATTAAACGAGCAATTTATGATAGCCATAATTCACGATGGGTGACGTTTGCGTCACGAGCCGCAGGCGAGGGGCGCAAGTCACCCAAGTGAATTATGGCCATAAATTGCGAGTAGAATACTATACTTTGTCCACGACACTTAATTTATTTATTGATAATTAAAAGTCAGTAGCGATTTGGCATATTACTAACCTCAAAATGTTGTGGCAGGTGGCAGCTACTTCAAATAATTTGACATATATAGAGATGGGCGATACTGTAGAAAGTATCAATACAACGTACCGTTTTATAAATATATTGTTTTAAAATACTTAATATTAGAAAATATCGTTATGAAAAGTATCAATACTAAAAATTACAATATTTTATAGATACGATATATGTCAGAAACAAATTTCCTGAACAAAATACACAGATTTAATAGTTTATTCCATATTGTACCCCCATCTCTAGTCGTGAATTATGAACCATAATACACTACAGTGTATTATGAACCATAATTCACGACAGTTGATATATGGGTACCATATACCTTTAGTTAGGAGGTAAAATATTGACTTATTATTAAGTGGTCGTGGACAAAGGTACATTTTGACATGGGATATAGGTAAGTTAGTGACCAAAATTGAAGTAGAAAAGAATGTTTATGATAGATTGACAGTGAGTTATTTGCATAAAAATAATGTCAACATATTAACATAGAACAACAAATGAAGTTTATCGACAACTTCACATTTAAACTAGTTATGTATCTGTCTCATAATTTCAGTAAATTTTTGTTTCTGTCAATCATCAGAGAAGATATAAAATAATTTTATTTTGAAACAATCCATTTGCCAATTGTTCATATTACTTAAAAAAATATGTGGTCAAAATTTAAGTTCCTATTCTAGTCATTGTTGTTTATTTTTTTAAGTCATATGAAAATTAACTCTACTTATATTCACATTGCTTCTCAAAGAATAATAGTAATGTAGGATTCATTTGACAGGTAGGTAAAGTTCATACATACAGTGAACTAAACTATATCCCTATTAACAAAGATAAATGCAAAGTGTAAATTTGTAATATGACTGAACAGATCTGTTCTTTGATATTATTTTAACCAAGTAAAATTGAAACAATATTTTATTTATTTATAAAAAGGCATTTATAAATATTATTTGAAATATGGGTGTACTTTTTCAACTTGAATGACATAATTCACCCAACTAGAGGAATATTAAAAACTTTAACTAACTTTCAGTACATTAGAACTAATAGTGTTGTTTACGTATATACAATGGTATGATGGAAACCTTAAAACTGTATGACCCAAATGGTTTGCAAAAATATCACGGACATATTCATTTTGTATGTTCAAAACTTTCGATTGCAGCTTAGTGTAATTCTTGAAAATAGATTCCATACGTACATTAAGATTTGAATTGTTGCTTTTGTATCATTTGAGGAGAGAGCTTTGACTATTTGACTAACTGCCTGCTGTGGACTAGCTTCCGTTGACCATAAGCGATTTCGGCCCGCTTTAGTTGGTAGGGACTTGGGTTAACCAATTACAGGCGAAATCGTTTGTCTCTCAGCTGATACAGCTGATTGATAAAATTGACATTTGTGTATTCCATTCCATTGTTGCTAGACAAAAGGAACAGACAAAATTTGGTAGAATTTTAGAACCAATCTTCAAATAATTTTGCAGTGGTGTCTACATGGTACAAAGAAGAATCTATTATGAGCTGCATGTGACTTGCACTAATCACATGAGTCAATTCTCTATACTGAGGATGAGTTACGCCAAAATAACTTAATGGGGTTTCCCAAAATACTATGAATCATTTGTGAATATTCTGATTTGAATTCATTACAGGTAGATAGGACCTGATGATTAGACGGGACAGGGTTGTATTTATTTTGTTGGCGAATAATAAATTATTACCTGAAAACTCTATAATTCTTTTGTGTCATTCTTATTTTTATAGTTTTATTGCATCTCAAGCCTAAGTCAAGTCAGTTTCTTAGATATTGAAAAGAACTATAATTGGGACCTTATTATTATATCGTTTGTCATAGATATTGGTTGTTCTATTCGTTATTTTACCATGGCTGAAACAATTAGCTCTGAAGCAAAACCACTAACCTAAGCACTTGATAGAATTTCAAACGGATGTATATATTAAAATTGTATTTTTTACAAATCCACATAATTATTGCAGTAGAAATAATATTTAAACAGTAAATTCAAGGAATACTTGTTAATCCCCTGGTCACTTTTCCACCCTATGGATTGGGACTGCTCAGGTAAATTGGCACAAGTCACCTTCACCGCTTTTATATTCTTAGCAGGCAGAGAAAGTACATTTGGAACTCATCTGTCTTATGATCCTAATATTTTTGCATATGTTTAATTTCTCTTTTGTTTTCCAATTATCTCTGAGTCAACCCAACCCCTTCTTGGAGCATATTTGTTGTATCTGGTTTCATCCAAGTCAGTGATGTAAAATGACGGTCATTTTAAACATTGCGACAAGTGACCGTCATTTTGGTCATTTTCGTAATCTTTGACAATTCATTAATTTTGCAATTTTTTCAAATATACCTAAATACAGAAAGACGTGAAATGCAGATATGTGAATCATTATCTTGGAATGAAGCAAGGATATAAGAAGTAAACAATTTATTATTAAAATAAATAAAAAAGAAGATCAATATCACACTAATAATTTTAAAGGTACTAAAATACTAATCACCTGTACTTTAATGTTAGCTTTATTTATTTGAATATGCATACCTTTTAAGTACTAACTACCTTTTTACAGTTTGAATGTGGGGAAGAAATTTCCTTTTGAATCCTTAAACTTAACCTCAAAACACGAGAACAGGACAATGAAATGCATTATAAAACTTAATCTATTGTAAATTAGTGTTTATTTTGAGTTAAGGTTATGTGCAAAATGACCCTACGGTCATTTTCGAATATGACACGACCGTGACCGAGTCATGACCACCAAAATGACGTGGTCATATGACCCACTCACATCTCTGATCCAAGTAAATAATTCTGGCCTCTGTAAACCCTCTTTTTGTAAATATTCCAGTCACAATTTTCGATTTCTAATGGACTCCATTCAAACCTGTCTTTAGTTTATTTTTTTAAATCTAAAGTTGATAAAGTATTATATTTCCTGTAAAATTGTCGCTTTAAAAAGTTTTGAAAAATATTATTGACTCATTTCCCCACATTCATTTCTAATTTCATACTTTCGGCACCTCAATAATTAAGCCCATTAAAGTTCATGTTACTGTATCGAAATTCATCAGTTAACGAGAGCTGTCTGTCGTAGATCATTGTCGTTCTAATATCGCAACACCCTGTATATACGATTATGTGGAACAAAATATTGAATGCATTTAAAAATTGCAATTTACGTACGTATGTCATCTATTACGTTATTTTAAACACACACATTATACGATATCATAAGTATGGATTTTAATTTCAGGGTCAATATAATGTAACCTATACGCGTGCATAATATTTCAATCAACTGAATAGTGCAGTGCTTGCAAATTGTTTGTCTATTTCCCCTTTTTTTAAGAGATACGTCCATGTACTTGTATAAAAAACCATCTGTGTATTCCCAGTTTTTTTTACTAAGACCCAGAGTACTTTGAATAAATTTATATTTACGATATTATTAGACGTTTCCATTATAAAAATATAAACCAACAAAGTCTCCATGTACTATTGATCCTAAGCCACAATACTCTCTTAAAAGTCATAGTGGAATAGACACGGTTACTTGAAACCCTGTAAGAAATAGTGTGCAAATATTAATCATCTTTCCACCAATAGAAACGCAAAACGTCTCCCGCCAGAGCTATTTCCAGATATGCATATTGTTTTGACAGAGCGTAAATGAAATTTGAACAGAGTATAGATTTAATTTAGAGCAGAAGCTTTCAGGTTTAACTTCCTTATTGTAAATGAAATCAAACTAATAACAATGTTAATGACACCTGTTATTTTAAGGAACGAATTCTACAAAATAGGGTTAGAAAAAACATTAATTTATTTTTCCGTCGACTGTGTATTAACATGCTATTCACGTTCTCAAAATAAGACAAAATCATACATTAATGACCCCTATTAACGCATGATTTACATTAATCAACTACAGGCAACCCAACGCACATCTTATACATTATATTTATATTGACAGTTACCTGTGGTGCAGGCAACTAAACATACATTTCAATGTCATTATTTATTTTTGACAGTACTTACCTATGAAACAAATAAATATTTTTAGTTTTTAAATATTGAGAAAAACGAATGCAACTTATACAGTTGACGGAAAAGATTTGTAACTAACACGAGTATTAAAAGGCAATTAACAATCTCGAACATTAACGCACTCGCTCTGCTCGTGCGTTAAATCATCTCGATTGTTAATGGCCCTCGTTAATACACTTGTTGGTTAAATAACTATTATTGTGTATCATAATATTGACATTGAACACTGTTACCACTACACCAACTCTTAACTTTTTACACTATAGTCTATTTTTAGGAATAAGTATTAAAATAATAAAGCATTAGTAATCCATAGGCGTAGGTATCACTTCTTTTAGTATACAGTTAAAATAATTTTTGAAGTTAAATCTCGGGTATTTTCGTACGAAATAACATTTGTATTATCCAGGAATGTACCTCTGGTAGTAGGAGAATGGATACTCAAGATGCTCTCTAGTAGAGCAATAAGTATCAATGTAGAAGACATCACAGTAAGAGGACTGGTCATGAGGGGATGTCCACAAGGAGGAGTCTTATCACCCCTTCTGTGGAACATAGTCCTAGACACCCTGATTAATCACCTCAACAACAATGGATTCTACACAATTGCATACGCAAATGACATAGTTATCTTGCAGACTGGCAAATTTGTGAACACACTGTGCGATAGAGCGCAGGATGGGCTTAAATTAATTGAAAAATGGTGTAAGGAACACTCATTGTCGATCAATCCCAGAAAGACTGAGATGGTCCTTTTCACCAGGAAAAGAAGTTTATCGGGTTTGAAACCTCCCGAAATCTTCAAAAGCAAACTAAACTTTTCGGAAGAGGTGAAATACCTTGGTATTACCCTCGACAGGAAACTAACATGGAACTCTCATCTACACAGCAGAGCAAAAAGAGCAGATGTGGCATATGAGCAGTGTCGGAGGACAGTGGGACGCACATGGGGTCTGTCACCCCGTGTGGTCACCTGGATCTACACTGCAATAATAAGACCCATGTTAACGTATGGAGCAATTGCATGGGGACCGAAAGTTCTACAAGCAACGGCCATCCAAAAATTATATCAAATACAGCGAATGGCTTGTCTGAACATCACAGGAGCCATGAGAACAACACCAACTGCAGCAATTGAACTAATTACTGGTCTGACCCCTCTGGACCTACACGTCAAGGAGGTTGCGTTAATGGCAATGGTACGATTGCGCACGGCTGGTGTAAACCCCGAAGTAGGAATGGGCCAATTGAGGTTGAGCCTATGGAAGGAAGCGCTCACTGCGCTACCTCTCCTGCAGGCAGCGAACGATGCAATTGAACCCAGGTTTTTGTTTAACAAACCCTACAAAATTCAAATAAAACAGAACACAGAGCCAGATGCTGCAAATGCAATACGCATATATACAGATGGTTCAAAAATGAAAGAAGGCTCAGGCTGTGGAGTTTACTCGAGAGCACTGAGCCTCAAGATTAAATGGGGAATGGGAAACAATACCAGCGTGGTTCAAACAGAACTGGCTGGTATCTCAATTGCCACAAAAGAACTAACCAGAAGAGGAATTTCTGGCAAAACCATAATAATCTGCACTGATAGTAGACAAGCCCTATTAGCCTTGAACAGACAACGTGTTATATCGAGGCTAGTACTAGAGTGCCACCAAGATTTAGCTGACGTCTCGGCAGATAACAACATTATCCTGAGGTGGGTTAAAGGGCACGACAGGAGTAAAGGAAATCGCAATGCTGATTCTTTAGCCAGGGAAGCCGCTGGACTGAAAATTCTAGGACCCAGTGACACCTACGGCCTAACGACTTCGACAATTGCGGAACTAGCCAAACGTTACACCCATGCTCAATCCCTTAAGAGATGGGATGGAATCAAAGGATGCAGTTTTGCCAAGATCACCCTGGGCGACCCTCGGAAGCTGGCGCCGAAGAAATATTTGGCGATGACCAGGAAGAACCTACGTTTAACAGTAGGATTTCTGACTGGTCACTGTCAACTAAGTAAACACCTCCATACTATGGGGCTAGTGGACACACCTCTATGCAGGATGTGTGAACAGGAAGATGAAACTGTCAGGCATGTCTTATGCGAGTGTCCGGAGTTATCGTCAATAAGAGAGTGTGTGTTCGGTGAGTCTTGGCCTACACCTGCCGATATAAAGGAGATGTCTCCCAGTGACCTGTCCACCTTCCTGAGAAGGACAGGATGGACAGGATGGACAATGACCTAGGAGGACAACTCCTCGGGAGGATGTACAATGGGTCACATGTGGCCTAAGTGCTGTGAGCCTACACACTCACCCTCCCTACTCTACAGATACAGAGAACATTTGTATTAATTAACAAATATATCGGGCGTACACTTATTTTTCACCTAATTAATCTGCTTATAACTTCTAAACAGCTAAAGGTGAAAAAGTGCAATTATTTCTAAAATAAAACAACATTTTAAACCTCTATTGGCAAATAGATATTGAAAATAATCTTATGATATTACTATTTAATCTTTAATACACAGGGCTTTTGACCTGTCCAAACCCTTTTCTATTGTTATAAATAGAGTTAGGCATGGTCAATTGACCAACACCTATTTGACTTGACCGAAAGACTGGTGGCAGCACGAAAAATTTTGCGTTAAAATGAAAAGCGGATGATTCGTTCCCGCCAGTTTTATTGTAGATTTGACCAGTTAGTTTCAATTGAAATTTATAAAATATTTTGTCCACGACCACCTAATAATAAGTCAATATTTTACCTCCTAACTAAAGGTATATGGTACCCATATATCAACTGTCGTGAATTATGGTTCATAATACACTGTAGTGTTCATAATTCCCGACTAGAGATGGGGGTACAATATGAAATAAACTATTAAATATCTGTATTTTGTTCAGGAAATTTGTTTCTGACATATCGTCGCCGTTACTCTAATATGTCGTATGTCAGAAAAGTTGATTTTCCGGGATTTAAGAAAAATGTTTTATTTATTACGCCCATATTTTTTCAAAATGATATTTACGTGATAGTAATTAATTTTTTAGACATTTTAAAGCCATCTTTGAATATTTTGGTAATTAGTTAGCAGGTATATATATACTTTCACATTGGACATTTTGTTACTATTATTTGGTTACAAATACTGACATACGACATATTGAAGTAACGGCGACGATATATCGTATCTATAAAATATTGTAATTTTTAGTATTGATACTTTTCAAGACGATATTTTCTAATATTAAGTATTTCAAAACAATATATTTATAACGGTACGTTGTATTGATACTTTCTACAGTATCGCCCATCTCTATATATGTCAAATTATTTGAAGTAGCTGCAACAACATTTTGAGGTTAGTAATATGCCAAATCGCTACTGACTTTTATTTATTAATAAATAAATTAAGTGTCGTGGACAAAGTATAGTATTCTACTCGCAATTTATGGCCATAATTCACTTGGGTGACTTGCGCCCCTCGCCTGCGGCTCGTGACGCAAACGTCACCCATCGTGAATTATGGCTATCATAAATTGCTCGTTTAATAATATACTATAAAAACCATCTTTTTGGTGTTTATCGAGAGTTTTATTATGATATAAAACTATCATTACTACGCTTATAATAATTTAAATTATTAACCGAGTTTGCTATTTTTTGTTTATTAAGTTTTGTGTTAATATTTTTAATGTTCATGTATATTTTGATATTTAAAAATAAAATAATTATTAAGTTATATATATAATTTACAATGTGCTCCTGTATGGACTCATTTTGCAATTTTATTTTTTAAATCTATTTCAGTCAATTGACAAAAAAAAAGTTGACCGGTCAAATCCACAACCCTAGTTATAAAAGACCGTAAACTTGTATTAGCTCAGGTACATTTATGAAAATCTTTGGAAAAACTTAGATTATTCTGTAATAATTTTTAAAATGACCGTACTAAGTTTTGCATTAGAAATTTTTTTTTATTATTCTCTCGTACATGAAAATAAAATCGTATGCACGTTTCGATAACCAAGTTATCTTACTTTAATATAATATTATCTCAAATAATAATGTGAGCTCAAATTGTTTATATGGAAAAACTACTTTTTGTTTAGTGCTTTTTATTAGTGTATTCTGTGTAAGCAGTATAGTAGAAATGTAACAGATTTCAATAATTAATCAATTCACGGCTAGGACACTATTTTAAACAATTTTTCTACCAACTATTATGAACAATAATGAAATGATGTGATTTACTTTATTTGAATCTTTACTATATCTGAACTTGTGACGCGCTTTGCCAACACAAGTAGCTTTATCAAAGGGGTGAAGGTGTAATGACATTTTTTGAATTTATACGGAAATTTAAGGATATTGACACGAGTATTTAAAAATGTTTAACTGGAAATAAAGTGCAAAAAAGGTTCTTAAATACTTACATTAATTTTACTTCTATTAACAAAAGTATTGAAAAGGTTTACCTTGAAATTCGTTCACAACAATCACTTTTGAACTATCTTCTAGGTACCTAAATGAAATATCTACTCGGTCGTTAAGAAGATTACCTGAATATTTGTATTAATTTTTCTTAACGGCTTCTAAAAGATTTAATTTGAAGGAAGGTTCTAGGTACATGAAAAATTTCAAAATCTGAATCGAAAGTGTGTTGGTTTTATTTGAAAAGTTGGAATCAGTTTTAAAATTTCTAAAAGCTCTACAGATATAAATTTTGTCACAGTTGTCACGACATGTTAATTTATATACTCCTAATTTGTTTAATTTCGAAGATTTGTTATTTTTAATGAGTTTGGATAAATTGTAATCGGTTTTAAAGCAAATGTTCATATCTAAAAATTCTAATAATGATTTAATTTTTAGGGAAGGCATTCCTAAGTATGTTAAACATTTATTAATTATTTTTAAGTATCGCTTTATTGACTTTTTTTGTCAATATTTACCTAGAAGATAGTTCAAGAGTGATTGTTGTGAATAAAAATATTCATTCACAACAATACTTGTGATACTGATAATACAAGTAAAATTTCGTATTTAAGAACCTTGCACTTTATTTCCAGATAAATATTTTCTAATTTTATTGTCAATATCCTTAAAATTCTGTATTAATGCATTCTATAAATTAAATTTTTTTCATTATACCTTTTGATAAAGCTACTGTTGCCGAAGCGAAGTGTAAGTTTAAATATAGTGAAGATTTAAACTAATTAAATTTCATCTTCAGTATGGATCTTCAAGTAAAGCCTCATCCAGGGTAGCCAGCTCTGCAGAATTTTCAGTAGATCTACTGATTTGCCGATTGATCTACTGGTCTACTGAAACATTTCATAATCTACTGAAAAAAATTATGATATGTATTTATTATTATAATAACCTATTATTATTAATCTTAAGGTAATCAGTTACACTTATATTACATATATAAATTATTACATTATCGTTTTCTGAAATGTGTATAGCATAAAATAAATCTACCGAAATCTACTGAATTTTTGACATGGTATCTACTGATGGGATAACAATCGACCTGGCAACCCTAGCCTCTATTCAATTATTTTGTATAACTTCTGGTTATCTGTATGGACAATAATATTATGATTAAATAGATCTATTGTGTCTCCTTCTACTTAGTTCATGAAAAAGTCTCATAGACTAGTACCTCTTTTAGCCCTATTCTTTGAAGGAATATCAGGATAGATATATATGCTTCAGTTTAGGCAAATCTTAGTAATCTTAAGCTAGAGTATGACTGCAGTGTTTTGATAGGTGACCTTAAAAAAACACTGCCGCCTTGAGCTGGCACCACAAAAAGCATAAAAAATGGAGAAGAATAATGTGAATTCTATGGAATGGAAGAAGAAACTTATTACATTCACATATTCGCGGAAGGCATAGCAAAACAGAATCTTAGAGCACAGCACCTGCTGGATAGAAGAGGGACATATACCTTAACTGAAATCTGGGGATATCCTAAAATTCCTATAGGGATTGAGGGGGTTGAATGGATCTTTAAGGTCTGAATGGATGACGCCTTGTTGTCCCTTTCATTATGTACTGACAAAAAAAAAAAAAAAAAAAAAAGTCGAAATAAATGAAATAAATAAATAGATGCACACATACTAACAACATATATACATATTTTTTTTAACACTAACAAAATTGTTTACAAGATAACTTTGTTAAAAAACTCATCAAATTAATCAGGCTAATAATTGGTCTCTGCCAAAGCCACCCAACTACTCAAAAAAATAAAATTATGTAGTGACATCTATTCCACAAAATTCAAATTCTTCCTTCTCCACTAGTTTAAGCTTTTTGAGGTAACGATTCAGGTGGTAGTGTCCTGTTGGGACAAAGTTGATACCGATGCCTATCATGGAATGTAGCAGAAAATAATCCATGAATCTCTCTTACCGTATTACTTATGTGATAATAACTTTTTATTTTTAATTGAACCGGATGATTCAATAAGGGTAACGAGGCACTATATATCGGTAACCCTATAACCTTATTGAATCACCCGGTACATGATAATGAACATATTGTTGAATTTTATATATAGTTTCTAATCGTTGATTAAAGTCAAATGAAATTAAACTGTCGCATCTTGTTTGTCTTGATTTAGTTGTAGTGTTAAACGGGAGCAATATCAATTTCCCCTGTAATTAAGCCACGCGTTCGCACTAAAATGGCTGCTAGTGTACATATTATATCAATTTTATGTATTTAGTACAGAGTATCCTATTTCAACTTTGAAATATATTATACAAATGCACTAGAAAATAACCTCGTTATTTTTTTGTAGGTATCAAAATGAATTACCGAAAAAAATTAAAAGTCGTGGCAAAGACGCCCATTTGGTTCACGAGGAATTGGTACAATGCATGAAATGGAAGCAAACAAGAGGAAAATTCTTTCCTCAGTTATCGTACTTGGTCAAAGTGAATACTCCCAGGGCGGTGGCGGCGGAAACGAAAAGAGCCTTTAGAAAATTACCCAATCTCGAACTGGCCATGTCGGCACTGTCGAATTTGAAAGGAGTTGGAACTACCATGGCTTCTGGTAAGATCAATTGATATTTATTTAAATTTTATCAACGTCATATTTTAAACACATCATTATCTCCCGCTATTAGACCAATAGATTATTTCATGTATTGTTGGGATACTGAGATCTTGATGGACCAATTTGTTAGTGATATACCATGGTGCATCAGCTAGTGTTTGAAAGATTTTAGATTGTCCTCGTTGTATGAGAGCGATACTAGATTTGCTGGCGCATCCCCATAATTCTATTTCGTAGGTCCAGCTAGGTATGATGACTGCCTTATGTGGCAATTTTCTTCCAAGTAGCCAGTGTAGTTTTCGGAACTTAAGGTTAATCTGCTTTCGTTTCTTGGCTAAGAGCTCCCTCCAATTGAGTTTAAGTGTTATCCCAGGTATTTTAGACAAGAAGTTGGTATTGTGGTCCTCTCAATCTAGATTACATACTCCAGCCAGACTCTTTTTAAGCCAATTAGCCTTGATACTGAATCTTTCATGTAATTACATTTTAAAATTAATCTAACTGTTACTAAAGAATTCCACTTTAATGAAATGAAATTTCTAAATTGTTTCGATATTTAAAATATAATTTTCAGAATGACAGTGAATTTAATTTCATGTAATTTCTTGTCGATGGCTTCTCATCGCCCAGTACAAGAAACCGCACATTCGCCAGACAATCGCACTGACATAGGATGTGCTCAGCAGTTTCGTCTTCTAGGTGCACTTTTTCGGGCTGAGATGGGAAACTCATGTTCGAATGGGTCCTAACCAGTACCCAGACAGTGTTGGACTCATCCCCAAGGGGAATGCCTACCAACCAAACCCACCTCAAGCTCGCCTTTACTCCCGCCTCGGAATCACTACCCTAGCATACTTCAAGTCGGGCGGCGGTCCCTCACTCACTCTCCGTCATCTACTCCCATCTATCACTCCTGCCTTTTATATGCCTTCTCTTTCCCAATCATGCTCTCCACCAGATTCATCTGTATCACCCTTCATCCATCCTTAACATTTTTACTTTCCGCGGTCTGCCCACTCATTCCTCCTACTTGCCCAGACTCGTCTCCTCTGAGGGATCCAGAGGGTACCTCCCATCCCTTCCATCTCCGTCCACATCAACCTCCCTCCGACCCCTACTACAATCGGCCTCCTCTGGCTTGTGTCCCCTTTCCCCACATACTCTACAAAGAAAAGCTTGCCGACAGTCCCTGGCCATGTGCCCCACGCTCTTACATAGCCAGCATTCCCTAATTTTCTCCACTCTCCTTGCCTTACATCCCGCAACCTGGTGGCCCTTCACTCCACATCCAAAACATCTGCCCTCCTCTCTCCCCTCTAATATTTACCCTATTTAAGTCCAGCTTAATCTCCCGCTTTCTCACATTCCATCCTCACCACCGCCATTTTCAAACCGTTCCTCTCCCTCACCACTTTAATCACCCTTGCCCCTCCCCCAATTAATTCCTCTATTTTCTTCCTCACCACTTCGTCTTCAATCCACGGGTCTATCCCCAACATCTTAATGGTTTTTGTTGTCCTTCCCACTTCCACCGCCCTAGCTCCTGACCCTTTCCACATCCCTCAGAATTCCCCTGACCTCAACCCCTTTCTCTGCCTTTATAACCACCTCCCTGTTCCTTGAGACTCTAAGTCTATCCACCCACTTTCCTTCCATCTCCCTCAAACCCTTCTTAATCCTTTCTATCCTCTCATCATTGACTTCTCCAATATCCTTCAGGATTACCGCCTCATTCCTGACCTCCTTTTCCATTTCCCTATCTGTATAAATTGCCACCTCCGTCCCATCTGCTCTCACCCACGCGATCATCTTCCTCAGCACCTCCATCTCCACATGCTCAAGCCTGTGTAGCCCAACGCTGACCTTGCTCCCCACTTCTTCAAACAGTCGACTCATCATATCAAACACCTTCCTCTCATCCCTACAATCACCCTCGATCCGACAGATCAACTCCTCCGCGTTCACCCTTGTACCTTTTCTTTCCGTAGTGCGTACCTCCTTAACCCACTCCATTTCCTCTCCTTTCTCTCCTTCTAGGTGCACATGGCTTCGTCTATCAACCCCAATAGCTTTTTGTGCCTATTAACATACCTACTACGGCTTTGACAGTTTTCCTGTTTTTGCTAATTAGATCTTCCGAAAAAATTGGTGAATGCCCTCTAATGAACTGTTTCGCCTGTCTGTCCTGGTGAGATTACCCACCATCAAAGAGATTTCTGTGCCATCCACTTCTTTGTGGCCATATTTATTGTCGACTTTGCGACGCCGCAGTCCAGACTTTACCGAAAGCCTGGCTCTTGTCCAGGAAGGCTGCAGATCAGTATTTTTTTCTCTATACATGTGTTGATGGCAATTTTTATGTTTATTTTCCTTTTTGCAGCACTTTTAGCAGCCGCTTGTCCAGAAAGCGCTCCCTTCATGGCGGACGAATGTTTAATGGCTATACCAGACATCGAAGGTATCGATTACACCACCAAGGAGTACCTGAAATTCGCAAATCACATTAAATCTGTCGCCGAAAGATTGAACAAAGCAACCGAAGAATCGGAGAGACCCGACGCGGTACGTTGGTCTCCCCACAAAGTTGAATTAGCATTATGGACGCATTACGTCGTTTCCGAGCACAAGCCAGAGCTGCTCTCTAGTAAGTACTCCTCTTAAAGTTGCTAATTTTTAGTACTGTATATACTAAGTATCTACCATTTTATTGGCATTGTATTGGTGAAATATAAACAATAAGAGATACATAATAAAATTGCCTACTTAAAGTGCAAAAACCGATACATTTTGTAATCTCCAGTATTAGCTCCGGTTTTCGAAACATTACATACAATAGGCAAGGGCCTATTGGAATGAAACACCAGGCTTATACAAGCCAATATCTTTATTAAAGTACCTTCAACTGTACACCTTTCGGAAAAAAATTGAATGGTTATCATTTTATTAAATTAGCATTCCCACTCTCTCCTAGCAGTTATTTCAAAAGTAGTAGATCCAAACTTTTGTAGGATTGTTTCAGGATTACATTTCTATAATTTTCACCCTACTTTTGCATAGCATTTGAATAGAAAACTGGGAATTTTATGTTACTTTACGCCCCCCCCTTGTAGTAAAATTACATAATTAAAAAGAATTTACCGATGTTGAATACTTTACATTACACCAACAATATTTGAAAAACTAATTTTATCACTATTTGAACACAACCCACAATTAGTATACTAACCGAAATATTTTTCTTGTAGGTATTTTCGCAGGTAGTCCTTTAGAAAATGGCAATGCCATTCCAAAACCAGTAGTTCATCAAAACGGAGATTCCATAGATCCAGCAACGTCAGATGAAAGCAACCAGGGTCCATTAAACGGCAAAACTATCTTAGATGAAGACACTACTACTACCTCGTTCACGGATAACAGTCCGCCATCTTTGGATCAAAACGAGGAGACCAATGACAGTGTTGTTTCAGGATCAGAAGGTATGTTAAAACTTTATTACCAAATAAGTTTATTTCTTTAACAAAGTTTGATCAAATAGATGTGTGAAATTTCGTTTTCTGTAAACTATTAGAAGCTCTTTAAGTCACATATATGGATGTGTTTTGATTTTTTTGAATTTTTAAAACTTATTGCATTACTTATCCAGCGATCCATCCCATGAGGTTTGTCGTTATTTGTCCGAGGGATTGGTAAGGGAGCAATTGATTGAACATCATTTCCTTACAGTTAGGAAATGACATTTCCTTACAGTAAGGAAGTCCTGACTTTTTCTTCAAGAAATTTTGACAGGAATGTCAAAATTTCCTAGCGATTTGCGGAAAAATATATTTTTTATTGAGATACTTGGTTTTTTATTAGAATATAATATTTATATTATATATGAGATATTTGCCAAAAATGATTATGTGCTATGACAAAAAAAATGCCATCTAAAGCTGACACTTCCCTCTTCAAAACGCCGTAAATGTACTCCGCCGCGCTTCAGAAAATAGAATCGCGCGGATGCGGAACACATACTTAGTTTACCGAATTTTTTCCGGACAAACCATTGCTCGGACGAAAGAAACTCAAGAAACCTTTTTTGCTGCAAAACACTCCCCCTACACGGTGGTATTTTTTGTTTTTCTCTACCTTCCCCCAACGCGAAATATTGAAAAATTTCGAAAAAAAAAGTTTTTTAATTTTTTTTACTAATTTGGGAAATCGATAAACTGGTAAACTTTTTTTATATTAATTTACATACTTTAAGGTACTTATGAAAAAAAAAATCAGCCGTATTGCTAATTACTTGTAGTTGATACCCCTATCGTCTGGCCTATCTTTGATGATATTATTTTCAATTTGTTTTATTAAATGTTTCTTTTTATTTAATTTTAATTGTTAAAATTTCATATCCCATGGTTGGGTTCAATACTAAATTATTTTTAAAGCAAATTATGTTTTGAATATCTTATTTATTAGACAATTTTGAAAAAAATAAAAATTTCAAATTTATGAATTAATTATTATTGTACTTAGAAGAATTAACTTTGTACTGTGAATATATTATTGAATTTCTATGCTTCTCCGGTCTTCAAATACTCTATTATTATTATTTCGAAATGTCTACTCTATTATTTATTCAAATTCATTTGTTATATCAATAATGAAATAATTGGAATTTTACTTTCCTGTTCTGGATACTCCCAATTCTTCAAATTTTGTAACCTCGTAAAATACGTCTTCTTTGGTATAATTTTATCATCTTACCAATCTTACCATAATCCAGCCGAGTATATACAACAGTTGTACTGCCAGTTTGACTCGGGCGCAGTATTTTTAACAAAATGTTACGCGTGTATTGGTTACGATATAGATATATAGATGGGAATACGATTCCGCTTGGTCAGTAAAAATTTACCAGATGTGTATAAAACAATCAAACGCAACCAATGGTATTTTTATTTGTTTTTTTATAATTTTTAGAATTAAGCAAAGATTCGCTCGGTTCAACAGAAGATTCCAACAGTATCGGAGATTCCACAAAACGGCCGTATGAAGACAGTTCCATCCAGCCGTCGAGCAAGAAATTACGGGAAGATGTAGAAGCGAAGTGACAAATACGTAATTACTAATTTTTTTACTTTTGTTTTAAGGATAGGATCTAAACACATTTTGTAATTTGCATTATTTAATTTTCCCCTCCTTTTTTATTTTCGTGAGTGTTCTAAAATTAAAGTATTTCTTTATCTAAGATCAGTCGATGTTTTTTTTTTCAAAGAGAAATTACCTTTTAACTCTGTTCTTTTACTTATTTTTTAAAACTGTTCTGTATACGAACATACACAAAAACTGGCTGTGAACCTATTTCTAGTTTTTTTTCTATCTTCACTCATATGTATCGAAGACAAGCACATATTCCAAAAAATTGTAACATTTTTATTATTTCCTCTACAAAACTGCTGAAATGTTTTTCATTTTATACAATGTGTTATTATACAGAACGTCATTTAAAAAATGTACATTCACCGATAAAACAGGGGTTTTATTTTGATTCATTTAAATTATCTTGAAATTGTCATTACATTTTTTCGTTTGAAATTTTATATAAAATTATAATTATTAACTCTCCAGTACTCCTACATTGAATGTTTGTGTAAAAAATATGAGTTAAAGTAATTGTTCTACAGAAACATTTTTCCTTGGAAATGAGAAAACTTATTATATAACCACATCTCATTTTCAATTATATTTTTAATGTCGGAATTTTTAGAAATTCAGATTTTGAAAATGTTGATCTTTCTGGAAATAACAGAATTATTAAATAGCACAAATTCTTTCATTAATGTCTAGTTGCATACAGTGTCCAGAAACGCTTTTTAAACCAAAAAACTGCTAAATCTAGAGATCAATTTTAAGTGGATTTTACGTGAGTCTCTTGAATCAAAAATGCTTCCTTCCTAAGGAAGCTAAAGTCATTTGAAGATGGCGCTATAATATCAATTTAATTCAAGCCCATACGACCCGCTTATAGCCACAATTGAAAATTCTTATTTAAGTAATTTGATTGGGGAATAAATGTACAGAACGATATCATTTAACAGGAATAAGTTTTGAATTAAATCGATGTGAGAATATTTAGATAAGGTGATTTACGTAAATCGACATAAAATGAGTTCTATATTTTGCAATATTTTACTTCGAAGTGCGTTTCTATAGATTTCAAGTTGGGGAAATTTTGGAGTAATAGATACCCCCTTTCATTTCAATTACTAAATAAAAAATATTCGGATCGAAGGACCATGAAAACACGCACTAGTGTAACGGGAAAATAAACATATACTTTTATTTCCAGAAAAGTCAAAAAAGTAACTTCGAATGTATAAAGAAATTATATAAAAGTTCACAGTTTGTTCTTGGATTTTTGTTTTTGTTGTTTTATATTAGTCATTTAAAAAAAATTTGATACTGTTCTTTGTCATGATTATATATTACCATTACTAAGGTAGTTAAGTAATTTATTTGTTTTTTTTGTATTCCCTTAGGCATTCTTTTATGTATTGAAAAATGATGAGGTACATTCCACTTTTTAGTTGGGCTTTTGTGTTTCCTTTTAAATACTGAATGTCTCAGAGTAATTTGATGTCGACTACAAAGAAACCGTTAATTTGTATAAATATTTGATATCCTGAAATATTGTTTTAAAGTAAGAGTGTTGGGACACGCAGTATATAACGTATAAACAGGATCTGCATTTGAAGTTTCCTGTAATCTTGTACATAATATAATATATTATATATTAATACATTTTAATTTTCTAGCACAGTTTTTAGTTTTGTTTCGCCAACTTCAAATGTAAATATAGGCAATGTAGCTCGATAGTTTAATTTAATCTTTACTCAACATTACCACATAAATCCAACCACATTTTTATGGTCCTTGGTTTAAGATATACCTACAGGGTGAAAGATATAGTAGCAGAAAAACTGGGTTTGTTCACAGGCCTGGATATGAAATAAATTATAAATGATTCAATTTTATTTAATTTTTAAATGATTTAGCGGTGACAAAGCATTTAGAGAAGTAGAGGTAAATGAAAAAAAAAAAATTAAAACAGCCTTCTTTATAAAACTATTTATGTTAAATCACGGCTATATTTGGTATTTCTATGAAAAATCGTGGGATTTAAAAAAATTCCATATTTCATCATGTCCGCCACTGATATTAAGAATTAAGTTTTGTCTAAGGGGTTATACATAGTTGCGAATGATATCGTTTATCAAGAATACTTTCTGAGGTTATATGAATGGAATCGATTTTACAGCGACATCTTAAAATAACTCTTTGGAAGCATTCTCAGATAAGGTAATTTTCGTAATATCGACATAAAATAAGTACTATTGCTTTTCTTTAAGGATAAAACTCATCTTCAGTTACTAACCTTTATTTCGTTTTATCGAGATATGACATTAATTTGTAACATTTTTGAACCCAGATCAAGTGGTATGTATTAATTATTTATAATCAATATATTTGCTACAACCTGTATATCTTAAACTAACCAGTGCTCATTTTTACATAAAAAAACGTCAAAATAAAAAAACACATCTTTTTTTTCTCTAGATATTCTCGAGTAATAGAGATTATAAATTTCAACCAAATTCGAATCATAAGTTGAGGTTATTAAAAAATTCCACCCTTTAGACAAACCAAGCGTGTTGACTTCCCATCTCGAACAGAACCGCACCTAATTGTGTCGTTTGAAGAGGACAGAGGTAGAATTCGGGTTGGACCTTTTATAAGTTGAGCTATGTTGCCTACCAAACTAGTTCGTTTTTATAAAATCGTATAAAAGTTAGCGAGTACAAACAAATACGCTGAACGATTTTGTAATTTCGATCCGATAATAATAGTAAAGCTCCGTTTTAATATAAATAATATTTATATATAAATATATATAGAGAGACAACAAATAACTGAATGCCTTTTATCAAATAATGTAGACGTATACACTTTTACAGAAAAAATACTAGCTATTAATTTTAAATTCATTATGTTATACGCCCGTCACTCGATTCTCGTGCTGCTGTTCGATTAATTTTTCGAAGCACCCGCTTAATTAACTGATTTATATACCAGGGTGATTTGTTTTGAAGTATGTACTTGATATAATAAAAAAAAGGAAGAGGATTGAAAACGGGCGTGTGTACTTAGAGTGAGTTGTTATTTTTAAAACGGATTTTGAAAATCTCTCATAATTGGTCTTGATGTTTTATTTTTTATTTTCATCGCCTCTTCTCACGCTTCTTAAACAGACTTTTAACGAGATATTCAATATCCGACACATTATTTAATGTAAAAAATTTCATTTGTAGATGAGTTTTGAGGTTTTGTAGGATATTTTCATAAATATAAATATTTCACGGCTATCATGTTATTTCTTTACATTAAAATACAAATTTGCGTTACATCAGCATATATTATGTTAACCCCACGTACCAAATTTTATCACAAAATTCGCATTTTTAATCTTTTCATTTTTTGGTCTAAGTATACAAAATTATTATTTATTTTGATAATGGGCTCATTTACATATTTTTTTATTTTACCATTGGGAAAAGCACATCATTTTGAGGCTCTGTGCAAAAAATTAGAAGTCTGTGAGACTTATAAGTCGCCTAAAATTAATTATAAACATGAAACAGCGCTCCTCTCCGTGATCCTGGCGTGACGTCATCATATATGAAGTCTCACGTTCAGAGAGCGGATGCAGCCAAGCGCCGCGCCGATCGGTTTGTTGAATACTTAGCCAGTGTTATGTTATCTACGTACTTGGCTAGTAACAGTATTTTCTTTGTCTATTATTATACGTTTTCTAATATAATCCCTATCGCTATTAAAATTATGATAGTTGTTTAAAGAAATTTGGAGAGTATGCTTTAGTTTCATTAGGGAAATATTTGTGTTGACCATTAAATATTTATTCATCAATTTACTTGAAATTTGTGTCACTGGTTAATCTATTATACAGGGAGTATAGGTATATTACAGTTTTAGTAAACTCTAAGCAGTGTTGTCTTTGTGAAATAAAAACGATAATACATAATTTAAACTATTCCACACAATGGACCAGAACCAGATTAAAAAAAACTATAAATATTGTGTGGTTCCAGAATGTAAGAGTACAACGGTTAAAACACCTGAAAAAAAAATTATTTCTATTCCAAAGGATACAAAAAGACGAAAGCAGTGGCAGAGAAGCATAAAACGACTCAAAGCATTTACTAATAAGTCAACTTACTTTGTGCAGACACACACACAAAACTATTTTTTACCTTGGTAATGTGGAAGTAAGTAAGAAATAGCTGAAAGCACCGTGTCAAAATGTTGATAAAACTATATTACACGAAAATAATATGATCTGCTCAAATACTCACAAGGCCATTTTAATTCCCCTCATTTCAGCAATAATAAATTCGTGATTTTGATTAAAAAAGTCCATAATCATTAGCAAGTCGACTTGTGGCAGATTTGAAGAGTCTGCTTTAGTAAAATTCGGTTCACACATTTTATTTTATTCACTCAAAAACTCTGTAAGAAGTAATACAAAAGAAATAAATTCGATGCGACTGACGATACAGTCTGAAGCGCAATGTGCATACATATATAGTGACGTCACAGTCTTCGCCCCGCTCTCGGTATGCTTGTTTAATTGTTTGTATCAGGAGAACGACATATTCTATTGACATGAAATTTTCAGAATCATATTTTTATCCTTAGTACTTTGTTTTACGATAGTTAAAAATGATTTAAAAATTTTAGTGAACGAGCCCATTATTGTGCCGTGGAAATTAAAATCTTGACACGGTGTCATATATTCAAATATTTTAGTAAAGTAAACAGCATTTTCAAAGGAATATTGATCAAATTAAATAATATCTTGTAATAATAAATGAGGGTGGGCAAAAAAATTGAAAATTGAAAATGCGAATTTTGTGATGAATTTCGGTATGTTGGGTTGGAATGATATTCTCAACAACTTTTTCGAATATATTTTTTCGATATTTTTTACGCGAAGCAAAATATCGCAAAGTGACCCCGTTTGTGAAATCGTAGTAGTAGATTTCAGTTGATTAACTTGAAAGATGTGGCCCATCAACATAATATGACTCTGCAAAAATTCAAATCTGTAATCTTTCAAACAGTGGAAAAATGGGGTTGTCTTCATCTTAAATGCGACACACTGTATAACAAAGGTGACAAGTTTCATGTGTGCATTGTTTAAATTGTGATTTATTAGGTTAGGTTAGGAAAAACTTTTATGAGGGATAAAATTGTTTGTGAACATTTTTAATCATGAGCATTATTTTTAAAGGGTTGAAATTGGGAGAAAAAATTGATTAAAAGTTTTAAAATGGGACTACATACTCGCTGATCTAAACTAGATAAGATCAGATTTTAGGATCTTTCACAAAGCCCATGGAATATTCCATACAGATGCTATAGTCTGTTTTTATGTACGAGAGAGTGATAAAACCTAATTTCTAATGCAAAACTTGGTATGGTTGAGACGATTTGATTTATTCATTTTTAGCGTGAATTCTGATAATAATAGAATGTGATTGACTAATGAGAGTGAATTCTTTTTCATTATTCACTGGTGTGAAGAATGTATATCATTATGCAGCTAAATATGTAAAAATAATTTATGCGTTATTATTTAGTCGTGGAGAATAGTATATTCTTCCACGAGTGCAGAATGATGGCTATTATTCACGCGGATGAAGTTTCTAAAACGAGCGCAGCGAGTGAGTTTTGGAATCATCCAAGTGAATAACAGCCATTCTACACAAGTGAAAGACTATACTTTCTCCACGACTTGAAAGAAAAAACTTCCAGAGTGAGTGACTCGATCGTCCGCGCCATAGTCAACCACAACTAGGCTATAGAGTATATTTATAAAAATGTAAAGAGTAAATATATACGTAACTCATATTTTCAATAGGAAGTCTTACATTTACAAATGAAATTAATTTCGGGAGGCGTACATCTTCACTATCGCTACTGTTGTCCATTTTTTTCTCTTATAATACGTAAAATTATGATTTTATAATTATTTTGACGTTTCAAACGACGCGCTGTCGAAAGCGATTTGCGTTCTTAGGTATTTGACGTTTTAAAGAGACGATTTGATTTATTCATTTTAATTGATTTTAGCGTGAATTCTGATAATAATAGATTGTGATTGACTAACGAGAGTGAATTCTCTTTCATTATTCACTGGTGTGAAGAATGTATATCATTATGCAGCTAAATATGTAAAAATGTATGCGTTATTATTTAGTCGTGGAGAAAATAATTTATAGTTGATTGCAAGAATATTAATTATACTGAATTTAAATTGAAATTACTAGAAATTATAATATGGAAATGAATGGTGGCCCAACAAAAATAATAGAGGTATACCTAATAAATAGTATCCTTAAATTTATTGCAAGAAAAGTTGATAAAATTGAAGCCCTATAAGCCCTTCCTAAATTGGGGGAAAGAGAAAAAATTAAATTCATTTATAAACAGGATAAAACATAGTATTCTTCTCGCGTATAATGGATAATATTCACATGGGTGTTTATGTCACTTACCTGCTGCACGATACACGTGAATAATAGCCATGATTATTTGCTTGTTGAATATACTATTAAATGATTATCAAATAAAATGACGATTTATTTTATCTGATAATTAATATGAGAAGGTTCTATGATTAAGTGGGTTAATAAAAATAAAAGGTTCACAGTAACCGAATATGTTACAGTATTTATTTTCGTCAAATTTTAAGCTTACATCACTAAAAGGTAGGTATGAAGAATTAGCAAAATAATGATAAAATATTTCAGTCTTTTAAGCAATTAATTCACGTGTTCCTAATACACACGTTTTGTTATCATGGTAAGAATATAAGCAGCCATTTCAATTGTTACGAATTCTTCATATATTATGTGTACAAATTCTATAAGATAAATAATCAATTATTTTCAATAGTTTATGTATAATCTGTAAAGTCTTCTGCAAATTTATTACCACCTTCGCTAGAATGGACGCTGTCGTCTTTCGATTGATCGTGTAGAACTTTATTCCGTAGAATTTTAATTTTTCTTAATCGTTCCAACCAACTGGAGGCGGACGAATCGTTGGGATTTTTTAACGATTTAGTAACCAACGATGCCATCTGAAACAATTGTTAGTGAATGCGTTGGTACTTTAAACAAAAATCTCAGTCTTCGATGAATAAATAGACTCACAATCATAACCATTTTTGAGCAAACTGATAACGGATTATTGATCAACAGAATTTACTGTTGGTGAAACTTGTTAAAAAATTCAAATTGTTAAAAATACTTGTGATTGTTAGCTTTTTGAACACATTCTGTGTTTTAAAGCTAGTAAATATGGAGAGATTCGTGTATTATTAATTTTTCCTTTTTGGAAGCCGTTCTTGTGCCGGGAGCACTACAGCTTGTTTACTTATTCTACTCTACTCCCATATTTATTCTAAAAACCCAGTCATTCCCGTACCTTCTAGTAGAGAATATAGGCCACCTGGATGCGTGTCATATGCTTCAGGCGGCACATTGGCATCTCCGAAGATTGTCTGTCTCCTGGAGTCCAATGCCTCAGTCAGACAAGATATAGGTTACGGTTTCGGTCTCCATGCCACAAAGTCTGTGGCCTCATATTATGCAGGTGATGTTTTACCGGGACATGACCCGTTAGACATCCTGTATTATTATATTATACAAGTGGCAAATGGCACAAATTTTAAATAACTCAAAAGTCATATTTTTAATGCGTTACAAGCGAAAAATTGTGCATAAAAAAGTTACAGGTGTATTTGACATACAAATATTTCAATAGCATAAGAAGTATTTTTGATAGAATAAATACACAAGTGAATTGTTCTGGATTTTTCACAACTCTGGTAACTGTAAAATTAATAATAATCCCCTGCAGTTAGTCTTATCATCTCTTACTATAATACACAAGTAGCAGAATTGATTGTATTAGACAAAAATGAATAATTTAAGTTTACGACATAACCAAATAATGCATAATGCAACAAGTACTTACGTTAGAATGTAATGCTAGTTGCCTTGCCAGAATTCCTACATTCTGATCTGATATCAGTTTCGGTTCTCCGGGTGTCACTAAATACGAAAGTTCTTCCTTAACTTTCACCACGACTCTGTTAATACCATGGTCTAAGGGTTGAATTATTATGCACGCAAACGTAAATTGACCCTGAAAAGAAATGTTTTTTTTTAAATTGGAGACAATTTTAATCAGATGGTTTTTACCAGGACCAGTTTAGCTTGGTGTGAAAGTTTGAGGTTGAAAATTAATTGTTAGAGGAGGTATAAATCAACAAACTTATGGTGACATTTCGTGATATTTGACGCGACATAATGTTATAGCAGTATATTTTTCTAAACCAATTAGACAAGTGCTATGGAACAATTATTTTGTTTTTTTTTTTTGGAAAAATTTGGATTCTTATTCAGCCAATAATAATGATCCAGTCTTTAAAAATAGAGCGAACACAATACAATGGTATAAAACAATATAATTTTCGTGCAACCGGACGCAAAACAAGCATTTTGCAGCCGCAACAGAGGCCGCAAAATGATATTTTGCGGCCGTTACCCAGATAATGATATTTTGCGGCCGTTACCCAGAGTGACGGCCGACAAAAATTTTTACGGCCGTTCCCATAGTGACTGCCGGCAAACTGAACGCCACTACAGCATTTGACATTTCTGAAATATGACAATAACAATGTATTTCGAACCAAAAACTAACTGTCTTTTCTAAAGAGACATAATGTTTATTGAAATTATGTAATTTTCACGGTTGCACGAAAAATTGTGTATACTATGGCCGCGAAATGTTTTCGCGACCTCGAGATTATCTTGCCTCGGCCGGAGCGGCCTCGGCGATAATCTCTCTCTCGGAACGCGAAAAAGCATTTTGCGGCCTTAGTATACAAATAACTATTGTTTAAGTCTTCATTATATTTGAACTATTGTTCAATTTAAACTTTTGACGCGTTTCGCTAACACAGTAGCTTTATAAAACGGGTAAAGTTGGAAATTTTCAATTTATAAAGTGCATTAATACTGAATTTTAAGGATATTGATAAAGGAATTATGGAAATTAAGTACAAGAGTGCGCAAATACGTAGTTCTACGAATATTAACAAAGGCATTGAACTAGTTTGCATGGAAATTAATTCACAACAATCACACCTGAACTGACTTCTAGATAAATAGGTTAAATAAAAACAAATATTCAGGTAATCTTCTGAACGACCAAATATCAACCATTCTTATTAGACAAACATTTTAAACTGCCCTCTTTTACACTTTAATGTAAAAAATTAAAATTGGTGTCGAAAGAAACTGTGTTTTTAGACATGTCAACATATTCACACCAGCCAATTTGCTTATTTTTTTATATCTATCTTTGACGAACCCTGAGGTGTGTGTTATACTTTAAGAGGTCAAAATTGACCTTATTTGGGGTTTTCCCTAGTCCTGTCCATGAGAACTTTTGTTTGGCATATCAGGACATATAATAAGTATCACCCTAAATGGCATTGGCTCATCAACTGCATTAATTCCATTGTGTGGAAAATCATCAAGTAAAAGATGCAAATGTGTTACAGCGTCGAATTTAAGAAGTTTGAATTATATTTAGCATAATATAAACCAGTAATTTATTTAAATGTAAAAATTCTATTCTATATTTAGTTGATTATAATTGGCGCAATTGATTCTACACAAAGGTCCGGGTTTTCAACTTTTATAACACGACTAACAGAACTTTTCCAACTCTCTGTAGGAATGCCATTCAGACAGTTGATTCTACCACAGTACCACTTAAAGGGGGAGAAGTATTTTTCCGCGCAAGCTCGATTTAATTTGGTGCCTCATAAGATAAATGGGATTGAGCACGCAGTAGTAGTGAGGTAGTCGTAACACTTTGTCCCAATTCTTCCACAATTGATGGTTTTATTTGACGCCATATTGCGGTGGATCGATTGTAGCGGCACGTATTGAAAGTAGGTACAAGGTAGAAAACTGGGAAATCAGAAACTGTGATTAGTGTACAGCTATCTACTTTTAACTCACTTAGTAATGCCAATGTTTCAATTATAAACTAACTAGATATTTCAGAGTTCCTGTAAAAAACCAAGATGCACACCTTACATATGTTTGTGGCATTATGAATATTATGTTTTCGTGTACATTTTAAAATTATTAAGTTTATACATAATATATACTAGAAAAAAAGGTTTCTTACAATTGTGTACTTTATTTGTTTTAAGTTAAAAACAAATATTTATTATTTGCCACGCTTCACGCTTCTATTATGGACAAAGATAAGTAAGTGTCACAATGTTACCAGCGCGTGGCCCTTTTGGAAAACTGAAACCATGGTATAGTGTAACTATTGTTAATGTGATGACCCATATTTTTATCCCTTTGAAGGAAAAAGCCGTTTAATGGCATAAATTTTTTTTATAAATTCGAATATTGTGGAATAATGCTTTTCAAATGTAATTCAAATTAATATAGTGGATTAAAATTAACCTGCATAAAATTTGTAATGCAATTCAAGGTCATTACATTAACATTAGTTACACTTTTATATTGCTGGTATTGTGATACTCACTTATCTTTCTCAATAATAGAAGTGTGGCGATTGGCGAACAATAAATAGATAATGTTCTCAACTTAAAACAAAACAAAATACACAACTTTTCCACTTTTATTAATTTCCCAAATATATTTAAGGTGTGTCGGGTTTCCACAAGAACACTGAAATATCTAGTTTGTTTATAATTGAAAGATGGCAACATTGATATTTTTAAGTGATTAAAATGTGGATGATTCCACATTAATTACCCTTAGTAGTTACCTATTTTTCTACCTCAGGCCTAATTTCGATAAGTGCCACACGATCCACCACAGTATGGCGTCAGCTGAAACCATCAATTGTATCACAAACATAAATGTATATAAATAGTATACCTAGAAATTATTGTAATACAATCATAAGGATACTATACAAATAGAGGCAAGAAACCAGCTCGTAACTCGTCAGCCTGTAAGAGAAAAATAGAAAGTCAAAGACAGTCTGATCAGTCTGTCTCTTACCAGAGTTAAGATGGACATTCCCAATTACACAACGGCCTATGGCTTGTTGCCTTTATTTGTAGTACCTCTATGAATATAATCCGGTCCTTTTAAATTTATGATATGCATTATCAGGTTTTATTATAATTGTTTAGCCAATGCCATTTAGCGTGAAATCTACTATACAAGATACCAAATTTCATTCAATATGAGCGGGACCGAATGTATACTTAAAAAGTGAGGTGTCTTTTTGATAATGGAAAATTAAGTGGAATTCAAAACCAATTTTACTATTTACCAAAAAGGAAGTACATATGAAAAATAAAAATTGGCAAAATTACATTTCTGCAAATATTTCTGGAATTACTAACTGAATTATTTCTGAAAATACTTATTTTTTTCCGTTTAACCTATTTTTTAACTCTAATGGTTTACGAAATATCAATATGGAATAATTTTTTGAAAATAAATAAATAATTGCAAAGTACTGATTAGATGTAATAGTGTACGTTTTTATTTACCTTTAATATGTTCATGTTGAAATCTTCCCCACTTTCGTTGTAGACGATGGTAACGTAAGCATTGCCGATGTGCATCTTTTTATTATTACACGTTGGATCTGATTCTTTATTTGGCATTATAGTTGCCACGTAAAACATAACTCTAATTACGTCATCTTGCCAGATGTATGCAAATTTACCATCGTTACCTCGTTGATCGATACCTCCAAGATAGAAAGCCTAAAGAAAAAGATAGTAGTTTGTATTAACTTTATGGTATGGTCACCGTACAAAAACAATGAATTGTAGGTTCATTGGTTGTCGGCATTTTCATGTAGCGCTGATAAAGGCATGCCGAAAAACGGTCGTTTAAAGACACGTGTATCGTATATACATGGTCGAGAGAATTAGTTCTTTCATAGCTTGTTGATTTATAGATCATGTGTGTGGTACGGGGCTGATAAAAATAAACTGTTTCCAAAAATGGTATTGTTTTGCTATGCCATCATTTAATTGGGAACATCAACAGTTTTAAGTTTTCGAATTAAATTCCTTATTTTTAAAAACTATAATAAATTTTTTGTAACAGAAGTGCAGATAAATTATTGAATTACCTACTGCAAGATCTCAAGGTTCACATCACACAAAATATCAGGATCCGATCCGTGATATTTGATGACCCCTGGTTTATGGAACAACACTATACAGATATTTTTATTGTGCTTACCTGAGGATCCAGATCTTCCAATTTCACCAATTCTCCTATTTGGTGTAAAAATTCCACGTATCTTAGAGATCCGAAACGGTTTTTGAGTATATCTGGTTCAGAATGTGTTTGTCCCTCTCTAACATAAACTACACCAATTTTGTGCGTCTCATAAGGTGGAATAGTATCCAGAACCTATAAATGAAAATACGAATAGATTCAAATTTCTAATTACGTTCTCATCTTTATCTCTCCCAATACTGGACACAACCAAAAAATCATTAACATCATAAAATGCAAATTAAGGTTAAACAACTACAAGTGCTAAGAAGACAAAAAATAAACAGAGCCATTATCAGAAATTGGGTAGACGTTTAAAAAAACGCACTTTTTATCAAAGGGGGACACTTTTTTCTGGTATTTTGGACTTTCACTCTCTAGCGTTGGTAGGCATCACCTCCATATATTTAAATGGTATCAGGGGTCCAGTAAGGCATTATTTTAAAGTGCTTTCAATTCTCAGTAGTAATATCCCTAGGACATTGATAATAAACGAGATCATTTTAAGACAATCGAAAGCACATTCTTTGGTAACTGCCCGAAGCCAAAGGCGACGAACTTGAGAAATTTGTTATAAAATTATGTCCAAGGAATATTCAGCGGAAATTTCTTGAAAGAAAAATGTATAATAATTTAATACAACGAACGTTTATTTATTAAAAGTGAAGGTACAATTATTAAAATTGAGTGTAACATTAGGTTTATTGCTGTTCCCTGATATAGAAGATCTATTACCATGCATAATATTTATGATCTTTTGGAGTTCTTGATAGAGATTTAAGTATGGTTTTATTGAATTTTTATTGCTATGACCAGTAATTTTTGGCAACTGTTGTTCTTCTGCACCATTTTTTGGCAATTTTCTAACAGCAGTTGATCTATTTGAGTGATTTGTTTTCTTTTTGCCATTTACATTCAATCAAGCCAATTGCCTCAGCAGCAGTCCATTCATTTCTCCATTGTCGTGATGAGATAATAATGTCGCATCATTTTGAAACCAATTTATGAAAAACACATCCAGGGCAGCTTTGTCCTACTCTATTGGGAGTCAACTATTTACTAATTGTACACTTAGCACATTTTACTGAACACCAGATTGTACTCAATGCGATTTGTTGGAGAGTTATCGTTATTTTTCTAGATTTGAAAAAAATCCACCAGACAAGCAGCTGCCTCTACTCCTCGCCACGCTAATTCTACAGATGCAATATTGTAAAATTTACGCATAAGACCTTTAGGATTATTTTTTGGTTAACTTCAGACAAATTTAACGAAACTGTGGACTTACGTCGGGCATCTAAGGCTGATTTGAATACTATATTGTCGAACAGGCCTCGTGCTA
>CAJUYH010001421.1:18508-49246 GCA_910591685.1 Galerucella tenella | reverse complement strand
TTGATATTCCAGAAGATGTAATTGTGATCTTAAGAAAAGAGCAGTAGAGTAGAATACCTAGGGTGTGTGTGGCAAAATAATACTAATCGTAATTTGTCGAGAAGGAAAAGGAAAGGTCGGGATGAAAGTTTACTACTGATAAGCGAATAAAAATATGGAGAATAAAAAGCATGGAGAAAATAGACAAAGTTTTTGGCAGAGCGTGGCTTCGATCCACGGACCTCTGGTCCATGGACCCAGCACGATTCCATTGCTCTACTCGCCACTTTAAATGAGTTTTATAGAAAAGATAGTTGAAATAAACAGAAGCTTTTCAAATTCACACTCATCACTCATCAGATTAGATGGATATAATAGAGGAATAATTCCTGTGAAACGTTCTATTCAATTTCCGTCAAGAATTGATGCCTTGTAGGCTGCATCTTAAGTAAGTGTTCCTCTTTCATTCAGTAGTCTCCTGAGTTTTGTGCCCTAGGATTCCGTCTTGCTATAAAACCCGCAAGTATATGAATAGAGGTTTCTCCCCATTCTACAGAATCTACATTCTCCTTGATCCACTAGCTTGAGCATTTTGAAGTTTTCATTAAGGCGACAGTGTCAAAAATCTTAGTGCAGTCGTGATCTGGGTTTGATTAATTTGCTCGGGTTAAGGAAAATCCTAATGAAGATATTGTAAATGCTGTAGCTTACTGACGAAAAGGGATATAATCCTGATTTACATGAATGATATGAAAAGTTTAACGTTAAAGGTTTTGAAGAAGTCGACTACATTACATACTTTGAAGTTCAACCAACTATTCAATGTTCGGAAAGTAGTGATTGAATACTGGAGACGATCGTTGATTATTCTCTATCACACGAAAATATACCTGCTTTTGCCTCATCCCATCTCCATTATTCATGATAAAAATTACTTCAAAATATTCCGAAAAAAATGCAGAATATTTTATGGAGTTTCATGAGGTCGGTAATATCTCTGCAGAAATATATTTGTAGTATAATCTGTGGAAAAAGGATTACAGTTCCCATTTTGAGTGATTTTCCATCCACTATGGCAACTGTTGAATGATCATTCAGCACCCTTAGAAGGGTAAAGACCTAGCTGAGATTACAATGGGAGAGGACAGATTGATTGGGTTGAGTTTGATGAGCGTCCATCGTAAATTCTTCAAGGAAAATGAGATCTAGATTGAAACGGGAAAATAACTAGAATACATTTTTTTCATGCAAATAATTGTAACAGCTTGATGTTCTTGATTTTTTGGCTTCATTCACCTTTTACATGATAAAATGTTACAACCTGAACGACCATGGTTTTGATCCTGAGAACGCACTTGTCCTATACCCACGAACTGTTTTATCCGAATATGGGCTCCACTAATTCGGAATTTTGAAAAATGTCACGTTACCTGAACATATAGTTTCGTCTGGAAATGTTTTTCATACAAGATTGGGGTTAGAGTTGGTAGTTTTTATATATTTAAAATATTTTTAAAAGCTGTTAAAGGATAATAAACTCTAAAAGACTAGAAATAAATTTAAACAACATTAAATGCTCACACATATCCCATTTTATGTAAAAAGGAAAAAAATGGGAAAATCGGGAGCAACGTGCATAAGCAACATTTCCGTTTTATTTTGCCTTTCTAGGGATTAACCAAAGTAATTTAAATTCAGCTAAGGCGAAGGGACGTGTTATTTTTCACATTTTGCAGAGATTAAAGCAATATTTTACAGGGTTCACGAGCAAAATTAAAGTTTTTCCGAGTTTTTCATCCCTCGACGAACGTGCAGAAAGTGGCCTTATCTAAAAGCGGGAATTTATGCAGCGTATTTTGTCACGATTTAAAAAAGTTTTATTTGCTATTTATGGTCTATGATGCAACATTAATTCCCCTATATACGTGCTGCTTTTGTTTGCAGGTATTTACTTTTAAAAATGAGACATTCATTCGGATTAAACCCGTAGAATTATGTTAATTTTTGTTATGGTAGAGACTTTTATTTCATTAAATCCAATTTTGATACTTTTTAGCAATAAATGCTGAATTTTTGTCGCTTTTGAAAAAGTGATTATTTAAAATTCCTGCTTGAAAAGATATTTTATTGATTTTAACTTTTGTACTTGTCTATTCAATTAATTTCACTTACCACAATAGAATTATGTTAAATATATACTACTTTATTGCAATCTGAACATAAACGTTGAAATTGTTGTTCATTTCGCCGTGAATTTCCTAAACAACTATGTAGCTGTAGCTGTGTCACTTTTACAGCCACCATAAGGTTAACAGTGCGAATTAGCTAACAATGAAGCCAAAGATCTTCAAGAACAGTGACAGTTAATAAGGTAAAAAGTGGAGAAGTAGCAATAGTGGAGTTCAGTCTAAGGTCAGTGTGGCCAACAAAAGGTGGTTCTTTCTGACAAGAATGACAGTTAAGGTCTACCGTCTACCATTCATTCATTCATTCATTCAGTGGAAAAAGTAATTAGAAAAATAGAGCTAGAACCAATAGAAATGCTACAAAAATCTAATCGAAAATGGACATACACAATCAAACGAATATCAACAAAAATAAATATAACTGACATTTGACATAACTAGTGACAGAATAACAGAAGAATAACAAGAGTTCCTAGAATCATTGTCCACCGATATGTTGAGTATTCAGCTAAAAAGTCATTTTAAATTTCAAAATATACGCTTAGGGCGTGTATTCATTATTTTAATAAAACAATATAGATTTTCGCAATGATAAAAAACATGCAAAAATCTCATGTCTTGAATGGTAGACCCTAACTGTCATTCTTGTCAGAATAAAACACTTTTTGTTGGCCACACTGACCTTAGACTGAACTCCTCTATTGCCAAAAGTATAGAGACCCATTGACTGCTTCGTACATACACTACGGAACAGCCAAATGGAATATATTATTTATTATTTATTTTTGTTATTGGTGAACCATTTTACCTATTTAAAGCACGCCTCAGCGTATTTAAATCGAACTTTAAAACACGCGCGTGTTTTAAAGTTACCGTGGCAACATCAACAACTCGAGAAACGAAGTCTAAATCTATGGTCCGAATCATGTCTAAATGACAATTTTTTTATTATTGATCTGACAGGAGTGGTTTGTAACTTCAAAACTTTTATTCGAACAATATTTAACAATGTCAAATTTATAAATTAAAATGGAAAGTGCCGTTGGTATTGTTTGAAATATGAATATTTCGATTTTTCAAATCTTAGGAAATGGTATTTAAATTAATACTATTGACATTCACAGAAGTCATAAGGTTGAACTTCCATCAAAATACAAATTAGTTTAAGCTTTTCTCATTTCCATGACAACGCAAGTTATACATCATATACATCACAAATTCAACCATTTGAAATTTAGTTCTTATTTCCATCTACTATTTCCATTTATTGTTGTTGTAGTAGTTATAGACCAAAATTTATAATTTCAAAGTGCACCAATAAAAAAAATAGCGTGAAGTATTCGTGGATAGCTGGTCTTTAAAACACTTGCTCTATTTCGAGTGTGTGCGTGTGTTTTAAAGACCTTAATATCCACTTACACTTCAATATAATAGTTTAGATTCTTTATTTATTCCTTATCGAATATATTCCATTTCACTGCTCCACAATGTATGTTGTTTCTATCATTGAAACTCTCACTCATTCTTCGGTAGTGGAAAAAGAAGAAATGGTGTTCACATTATATAAACTTCTTCCAGCTTTTGCAGTCTTGTTTGGAATCATTGTTAATAAATGCGTCAACTTCAACGAAAAAATACAGTGTTTCAAATAAAAGCTAATATTACGCTTTAATATACAGGGTGTCCAGAAACTTCCCTGCCAAGCTAGATTTTAAGTCGATTTAGCTCAAATTACCTCAATCCGGAAATGCTTCCTAAGGGAGCTAGAGCCCTTTGAAGAAGACGTCCTCATATGAGTTTTCTTCAAATTATTTTATCTGTAATATCAAGTTGTCTTTGAAAAATCAACAAATAGTACAGATACTGGTAACAAAAGTCGTAAGTATTAAGTTGCTTGAATTGTTTTGGAAATGCTTAATTAATTTTATAATCCAACATGATTTTATGTAAGAAACACAAAAAGTTCAAATTTAGTTTTCTCGAAAAGTATTCATGATATCGACTGGAAAGAAGAGAATATTTTGTATGAAAATTATCTTGAATTTTCCAAATTCAGTGTCGTATACATTAAAAACTTGAAAATAAATTTGTTTTAATAAAAATACCTGCTGGTCCCCCCGACTGACACGCTTGTGATTGATCTGAAAAAAAGTTATTTACAACGAACGACTGGTTTGTAACTATTTATTGATTATAGCAAGTTTGAATATTTTAAGTAATTGTATTTTTGAATAATTTGAAGAAAACGTCTTCTTCAAAGGGCTGTAGCTCCTTAGGAAGCATTTTCGGTTTGAGGTAACTTGAGCTAAATTGACTTAAAATTACCTCTAGTAACTGTAGTTCCCGTTGGGCAGAAGAGTTCCTGGACACCCTGTATTAGTGACCCGTAATAAATATCCCGCTAGATTTTCCTATTTAAGGACCCATGATATAAATTTAGTAATAGTTGTTATAATAAATTCAGGAGCACTTGATCTCCGTCAAGTCCGTTAAGCCCAGTCCATGGCTGGTTTTAATATCAGAACTCTCCGTCTATATCCATAGTACAGTTTAATCCAGGTGAATCTGGACCAATGGATTACGATTTGTTTCGCAAAACGCCTACAAATGAATCGAACCGTTTTTAAAATGATGCTCGATACCGTTTCAAAATTATTTAAAAATAATTTCAACGATAAATCGCATCATATAGAACAGGTAGAGGATCCGACAGCTCCGGAGATTTTCTAAAGGATTACACATAAGTTTTTTCTTGTACGAAACGTGCTAGATATATTTTGATTGTGGCGGATACGATTCTCTTTTTTATTGAATCAGGTAAATGTCCAACAGGATTATGTAAAAAAGACAAGGATGTTTCTGTGATTTTAAAAGTTAACCAAAAAACTGTTGATTATTTTGTAATTTATTATTCAAACGATTTTTAAATTATTTGTTTCAAAAGAATGTTGAATAAATGCAGTTTAAAGCATCCAGTTTATCGAATATTTTAGTGTGCAAGTCTGTTCTAACAATAAGGGCGTTAAGCTCATTTTCCACGTTGCGTCAAATCGCAGCGACTTGTTGCTGGGACAAATCGCTGCGAGGAAAAATACAATCAGCATATCTATAGTTTGTTGCTGCGACTTAACGTAACGTGTTGCCAACGCGACTTCTCGTTCGAAAATAGAGTAAGTTTCAATTCATACGACCGACTTCCTAACGAAAAAAAACGCCAAACTTCATGCAACTTTTTCGAGTTACAGCGTTAACTCGCACCGTGGAAAATGGACTTTAGTGATCTATTTTTCCAATTCATGATGACAGACACTAAAGGTCATTTTAGATTAGACAATTTCTTGTGCAATATTTAGTCCAAGGTTTGGAACAATTCAAATTGTTAAGTCTAAAATTGAAAATTGTATTAAAAATTGTCTACCATGTCAAATTGTGAAAAAGTATAACAGGTTCTATTTTATTAACAATTTGATTTATTGTTTGTGTTTCTGTTTCTCGATGAAAATGTCATTAATCTTGATAGTTTGTGGTTATGTATTAAAGTGGTTGAAAAATATGTCTTGAAATAAACGACAGATTGAAATGTTAATTGAGGAAATCTCAAAACATGCTTGTTTGTTCAATGTAAAACACTCCTTCTCCTCTGTTTTAAAGTTAATATTCGCTTAGTGACATGAGCAGCCGTGCAAATTAATAAATTTTTAAATTTTTCGATTCCGTAACTAACGGAATTTTTGAAAAGGTTATATTTATTTTGTCATAAAATCAAATCACAGCACAGAATCTTGAACTAAATATTGTTCAATACATGGGAATAGTCTAAAATAGCTTAAAACAGTTGGCCAATATGTCACACAAGAAATCTATTCCAAAACTAGGACTAAATATTGCACGAATAATTGTCTAACCTGAAATGACCTTAAGAATAAATGAACTACTTAATCGTTTGAAATAATTGCATAGATTAAAAACATTCTAAAGCGATCCCTCATTTTCTCATCACAATCATTGTGATTACCTATATTTATTTAAGTAATAATATAAATACAAAATATAACAATCCACCATCTTAGCTGATACACCGATCATAAACGTGTGACGTCAACCTTTTGTAAATCGTTCGGACTTCTAACGTATTTTTTCCACTACTGGCCTTGAAGTTGACAATTATTGCTTCTTCTAACCAACTAAGAAGTTGAATTTCTCTATTATTGCCTAATATAATTTTTCTATCATGAACCTAGGTCAATAATGGACAAATTCAAGTATTTTGAGAATTCAGGGATACTAGTTCAACAAAAACTTGTGCAACATAATTTTGTATACCCTTTAACATATTTTCTGCTTGAAATCACCTACCAAGATCAAATGATTTGAATAAAAATGCCATTAGTTTAAAATTCGCGCTCAACCAATAATGACTGATGACATAACGAGTACCTACGCTCATAATATATCGAAAACTGATAGTTTACTTGTCAGTCAGACGACGAAGTAAACGCTTCTCGTGGTGCGTTTGTGAATTATTTTTTATTTTTGTCTTAAATTTAGCTAGTAGTGGAAAAAATTGTATTTACACCATGGTTGTGAAGACATTTATAAACCTCGAAACTTATTTTGCTCGGGGCAAAGCCTCTCGCGAAATAATCTTGGTGCTCGGTCAATAAAAATGTGTGTGAAGAAAATGCTACTTGGAGGTGAAGAATGTAAGAAAAAAAGGGGATGACCTAGGAAGTAATTGATGTTAAAGAATACTTGAAACAGTTCGGAATAGAGGACTGCAATAGGATTGCCAGCGATCCAACAAAATGGAGAAATATAACAAAAAAAGTAGAAGCTGTTATTAAAATTATAGCTGAAGTAGAAAACTAGGTAGACAAAACAAAACAACAAAAATGAAACCAATTAAGTAAATTGAGTTTAATTAGTATAATAAGCAGCAGTGTCTGGAGTATTGTTCGAATATTAGCGGGCGAGGAAATGGCGAGGAAGGCGAGCTACGGTGATGGCGTCCACCCTCTCCCCGGACCAATTCTGCGAGGCTATTAACTCACTTCTATAGACATTGTTAATGTAAATGTATCTTTAGGGCATTGACAGTGACCAATTGCCTCATTCTGGATAAAAATTCATTATCCCGACGAAATTGGAAACTTCTAACTACTTCGGCGTTAGCTTTCGAATAAATTGTTCCATTGTAGTCTTTAATTAATACTCCAACAAAATCCAGCTCTCGAGGATGCCGTATTATTTGGCGATTTAATTAATTATAATAATTAGAAGTTTGAATCGCTAATGGCTTTCGCGCTCAAGAGTTTTTTACTTTCGGATTCAATTTCGTAAGTTTAATTGAAAATGTCGTTTCAGGAAACACTCACAATATCATGAGCACGTTTGTAATGGTCAACAAGTATCTCTTTTTTGTTTGCAATGGTCATTATATTAATTTAAAAATCAATTATTATGAAAATTTATTTGTTTAATTTTTATCTTTCAACTTTAGCACAAATCGGGAAGACTCCGCTTCACGTAAAAAGAACCAACGCGAAGTTGCAAACGTAAGCGCGAGCTTGTTGTCAAAACCAGCGCCATATTGTAAAATTGACATTCGACTTCAAATCAGTAGCGTAAAGTTTTCATATTTTGTAGGATAACACGAAATTAGAATATTGACAATGTATTTACCTTATGTATAGTTCAAATAAAAGATATTTAGGAATGCTTTGAAGCTTTCCGAGGCAAACTAACAGGAATGTACCCTGGTGGAATATTGACCTTGCAGCTTCGGGGGCGAAAGTAAAAAAGTTCTTCAACGTGAAAAGCAAAGGCAGAGAGTATACCGATTATAGGAAAACTTTGACTTTATATAACAAGGCTCTGAGAATCGCTAAGAGAGACTCATGGAGAAAACACTGTGAAGATGTAGAGCAGACTTCCATAATATACTCTCCAAAGATCCTCAAAGGACAATAATTGATTCATTGGAGATCAGAGATAGTAAATATACACAAAATGGGATGGAAACTCTGGTAGAACTTCTTGAAGTACATTCTCCAGAATACAAAATAAATGATGAACCACTGGATACAGGAAAACAAATGGCCTCGAAGACTTCAAACCGGAGTACCGAGGAAAGTATCTAGGGCAGTGGTAAATCACCGGGACAAGACGGGATTTATCCAAAAGGCAATCAGCATTATATACTCAGCGTGTGTACGATCCTTAGAGTAAAACATGGTACTAGGATACATACCAAAGATCTGGAGAAAAGTAAACCTGGGAAAACAGGTAACCATGAAGTCCCTAATATTCATGTCTGATACTTATTGAAATAATAAATGGTGACCAACGTTATGCAATGCTCCTGATTTGGATATTTCCCAATTTACTTCCAAATAAACCATTCATATTAAAAATTAACCACTTTTCATTGACTAATCAAACTCGTATATTAAAAAATGGCATTTTAACGCGTACTTTTTTATACAATTTTTTTCTGGATCCTTCCATACTTGTAAAATGATCTTCGTCGCATAAAAAAACAATAAATTATTGACCCTATTTCAATATAATGAATAGGTATCCTCCATACATTATTAATCACTGCTCCATACTTGCCAGAGAACTTTTTAATGTATTCCGCTTGTCTCACATTCGCTGCTCCCCCTGTATCTCCATCTCCTGAAACACGGCAGAAGGATGAGAAGTGGGAGGGTGGGAGGCTGTTTCTCCCCTTGCTTGGGGGTGGCAACAACCCTGGACGGTCTTTGAGAGTGTGAGGATTTCGGAGGGGGCCTTGATGGATGACCTCAGGGTTCGGGAGTTGCCAGTAAACTCAACTAAGCACGTTCTATCGCGAAAATTCATTAAAAACTTTGCTTACGTTGTGTACCTAAGGTATAGCTCCTTTGAGATGTCTATCTGGTTGTATAATGCGGTTGGCTGGATGATGAAAAGTTTAATGGTTTCTGCTAAAATTGTATAACTAGATATGAACGCTGCCTGGAAGTTTGGTTATCATAATTTCTACTATAATATTACTCTCAGCTTATGTTAGTGATGATCAGAATAATATTTTAAACTGACAACATTAATTATGATTAAAAGTTTTATAAATAATTATCAATGATTAAAAAATTGAAGAATTTTTGGCTAAGAAAAGATGTTCATACGAAAAACCAATGCTCTCCTCGAAAAATTCATCGACATCTTAAATAAGCCAGTGACCAAAGGAGTTGGGGATATTTGTAAAAACTTTATATGGAGAATGATAAAAAATGAAGGCTGAAGAGAAAACACCACAGCGTGGTCGTAAGAGGACTAGTACGGCCAAAGAAGACAATTTAATTACATAGCTGGCGATAAATTTGATTATAAAATAGAACGAAACTAAATTTGATGATAAAACCGATGATGATAAAACCGAAGATGACAAATGATATCTTTTGGCTCTACACGGTGACTATTTTTCTGACGACTACAAATTAGATGCTAGTACAGACATACTGAAATTTAAAAAAAATACAAAGTGTTATCCTCTGACGTCAATTTATATTCTTACCAGACTATCGCATCGCGCTCGCAGTTTAACTATCACCAGCCCTCATACTCGCAGTTCAGTTGCGTATAATAAAACTTTGTGTGAAAAACATTGTTTCTTATTACCTCAATGTTATTGCGATCCTTTCTTCAGGTTCAATGCTCTTCCTCATTTTGGAATCTGTCAGTTGTATCTATTTTTTATATATTTTGTTTATAATATTATAATACTAAGTAAAAACCACGGACATTCTAAAGTAGGTAGTTGAAATAGTTATTTGTATGCCACAAAATACCTTTTTAACGTACCGAAATAACAGTTATCGCTGAGGCCGCTTGCGGCCGAGGCAAGATAATCTTGAGGTCGTTAAAAAGTTATGCGGCCATGGCATACACACTATTTTTCGTGCAATCGTTACAATTATTAAACTAGATAATTGTTTTTCTTTCTTTCTCTTATCCTTATGCATTCCTAGGCGTCGGATTGGAGTTTTTCCTGAACCCATGTTCTCCATTCTTTTCTGTCCCTCGCAAATGCCTTCATCTCCCCTAATGTCTTTCCTTTGTTCTTTCCAATTTCTTCAATCTGCTATATCCATTTCCTCCTGGGTCTTCCTCTTTGTCTTTTTCTTGATATTCCCATTTTCATTACTTTTCTCGCTATTCTATCTCGCTTCATTCTTACTAGGTGGCCAAACCAGTTCAATTGTTTCTTTTTAATATTTGATATTATTGGGTCTTGATTAGTTATGCTTCTGATTTCTTCGTTCCTTACTTTGTCCCATTTCGTTTCACCTGCTATTCTCCTTAAATATTTCATTTCTATTGCATTTATTTTTGTTTCATGTTTTTCCTGTAGTACCCAGTTCTCACTGGCATAAGTTATAGTTGGTACTGTAATTTTGTTGTATATTTCCATCTTTGTATTCATATCAATGTATTTATGGCTTAGTATGTTCGATAGAGAATTGTAAATGAATATATTATTGCTCTAGAATCAACAGCTGTTCAATTTATTTAACAATGTCACCGTGTGCTATGGAAATTATATATTTCAATATATACAAAATATTTTGACAGTTCTTGACAAAACGCAAAACTTCTGATACTGATAGCGATATTTCAGTACCTTCCACTCCTCCTGAACTCAAAAACGTTGGTAAACTCAATAAAAATAATAATAATGAATAATCCTTGTCTTTGTAGTATTTTAGAAATATCAAATTTGGAATAAGTGCATGATATTCATCTTTGGACGTTTGGTTCCGTAGCCGCTGCTATGGGTAACGGCCGCGAAATTGAATTTCGCGGACTCTGCTGAGAACGCGAAATACTGACTTTGCGTGCAATTGCACGAAAAACTAGTTTTTAGTGTCTTCTCTCAGCTGGGGATACAAAGTATGAAATATTCCATGCTGTTCTCTTGATTGAAGTATTGGACGCACCCACATACTACAAGAAATCCATCTTGTGAATGAACTCCCATCAGTATTATTTTGCGGTCGAACACAACTGCTCGTAGTCGACTGCATTATGCGGTCGTGTTGCAGTCGTGTACGACAACGCGACCGCTCTAGAGCAGTCGGTCCGTCTATAGCCAGATTTAATGAAGTCGCATTCAAAACAACTCTGAGAAACTACAAAATAAATTCTAGCTAAAGAACCATCATTAACTGGATAAATAAAATTGGTTTATAGTTTAAGCAAACTAATAATAGAAAAATTTTATAGAAAATATTCCGAAGAAAAAGGTATTGAAACAGTGCAAACAGAGCGACTCCCATGATAATATTAACTGCGAAAACTGATTTAAAATCAAATTTATTTCAAGTGGAACCTTGTTTGTCGATGCTTCTGATCACCAAGTTTGCAGTTTGAAAATCATTTTGTTGTGTTTCGAAGTGATTGTTTTGTTGTCGTAGTAAAAATCGATATTAAAAAACGAAGAGACAAAAATATGCAACCACTATCCAAAATTCATAATGTGAACTTACCGGAAAGATAAAAATGACAAATAGCTTTAGAGAATGTTGGCATGTGCATAGAATGCTGATCACATGCCTAATAAAATAATGAAAAACGTCGGAAAAATGAAAACACACGCGTCCGACGGCATAAAAGTCGAGGCTGGATAAAAAGCTCTACAATAAATCGATATAAAAAAAACCGTCCAGAATAAAAACATATCTGAATTTATAATAAAAACAACCTACATTTATCGCGTCACAGCGGACAATCACATAAATAAACCGCTTTTTTTATTTTTTATTTTTAATTAAATTTTCGGGAGTGAAAGTGTGTCGATGAATAAAATAAAAAAAAGTAGATTCATTCAAACATTATTCTATCGATCGGTGTCGTTTATATAAACTGATAAAAAGTGCATTCCGTGCACATTATTTATTCTAAATGTGTGGAAAATGAAAGTTTTTTCATTGATTCCACAATGTTTTTAATCCAAATATTTTATATCGATATATAAACAAATAATTTAAATCGTAATTTATGCATTTTTATATATCTACAAATTTTTTGAATGAAAAAATCTTTGTTAGGGTGTTTATCACCTGTTGCTGATCGAATCGATACGTGTTACGTCAGTTTGGTCCAATAAACCATTCAAATATTTTTAATAACAGATTTATTTAAAAAACCGCTGAACCAGAAAAAAAACTGAGAAAGATGGGAAGAAAAGGGACGATAACAGTGACTGAAAAATATTGTACGAAAAAAACATCATGGAAATTAGGGATATTTATGCTTTTATTGATAAAATATATCAATTTCAAACCGATTTTTTAAAGACAGTTGGTTTCTATAATTCAAGCCCTCCATAAATGGATCCAGCCCGTATATAAGTGCATTACGCATACGCATATTTTGAAAAAAAAATGAAACGAGCTGTATTAATATTTTTGTAAAACCCATTTCGAACAAAACTGGACAGTACAAAAAACAAATTTGACGTTAGATTCCTGTTTGAAATGTTTTTTTATTAAAAATTAACGTGCTCGGCTACTATGGCCACTTGCACAAAACGTTTACATTGCTATATAAAGTACAATGGGTTTATTGAATAAAAAAAAGTATTAACTTGCAAGTCTTAACTTATAAGAAAAAGCTTAAATTTCTAAGTAGAAGCTAATACTTATTGTTATTTGAATAAAAACTAGAACTCTCTCGAAAGTAAATACTAGAAAAATCTTTTGAATTTTGAGTGATTACTTATAAGTACTTACTTATATTTACAAATGTTTACTTTTTTCGTTGCGTATAGGCTTACAGAACGTTACAGATTTGCTTAGGTACACATGTGCACAGAATTGTCCTAGTGTTTGTACTTCTTCTACTTCTTGTTATTTAATGAAATAATTATAAAAATCAGAAAACTGCTTTATTTAAACACACTCAGTATGACAGTCTACATTTAACATCCAGCTTTAACTTGAACTCAAAAGCGTTGTACATATGTTTTACTTGTGTACGTGTTGATATTCAATAAAAAATAGTCCTTGTCTTTGTAGTATTTTAGAAATGTCAAATTTGGAAGTGACGTTTGGTTTCTCAGCCGTTGCTATGGGTAACGGCCGCGAAATTAAATTTCGCGGACTTGAACAAAGTGTCGTTGTATCTTCTGTGAGTTCCTTGTGGCATTACTTATTCTTTTTTCTTATTCTTTTGGGAATCAACAGACACTAATAGGTATTTGAATTTTGAATCAAATCATGCTATAAGCGTTAAAAAGGGGTAGTAAAATCTTTATACGATAGGGCCAGAATCATTTGTTCTAATGATAATCATTTCACAAAGGAGTAAACTCTACTGAAAAATGTTTTAAATGCCAATAATTACCCGGCAGAATTTGTAAATAAAGAAACCAAGAATATAGAGAAAGGCTCATTGTTAATACCCCATAAGAATAACAATAATATTAATAATTCAGCTATCATAATTTTTAAAAACTTGACAATACCGTATGTTAGGGGTTTGTCAGAAAGAATTAAGAAAATTGGTAATCAATTTAACATTCGAACCAGCTTTAAATCTAACAATACTTTGAGATCTATCTCAACAAAAACGAAACCAAAAAATGAAGAACAATCTTCAAAAAATTGCATATATCAGATATCTTGTGAATGCGACAAATTCTATTTAGGTGAAACATCTAGACCATTGAAAGTCCGAATAAGTGAACATAAAAAATACATCAAAGATAGGGAGTTCTTCAAGTCAGGTATTTGTAAACATGCCTGGGAAGAGGGGCATAAAATTCAATGGGATTCGACAAAAATAATATTGAAAGAGCAAAATAATAAAAGACGAAAAATCAAAGAAAGTGCTTTGATACAACTAAACAGATAAATGTGTAGAGTATTTCAGCCGAATGTAGTCAAATTTGGTTACCAATGTAAAAAAGAGAAATTTACAATAATCAATTACCTGCGTTATCAGGATAGCATCATAAGTTTTAATCCAGGTTTTGTTATGATTTATCATTGGAATAGTTGTTAATCGATACACACTTCAATACAAAAAATCACCAAACCGAGTTATACATGTTTTGAAAACAAAAATGATCATACACAAAAAAGTAACAACAAACGCGTTTTATTAACAACATTTCCAAAAATAAGCTAAAAAAAGCGCTATCCCAATAAAAACCGTTCTTGGAACGTGCACTTCACTGGATTCCATTTCTAGTAGACTATCATATCGTTAGAATGTCATAAAATAAAATATTTTATTTCACATTTTACCAGAGGTGTGATCTACTATGAATGGACCTTAATAAAATTTGACAACAAAGTTTTGTAGTCTTAAACTTCAAAACATTATTGATTGTCTAGTTGTCATATTTTTTCGTTGTGTCAGATAGGGACCAAAATTTTTTTTTATCAATTTTATTACTAGTTAATCTTGACAACGGTAGCTGGAACGCTACCTAAACGTCGAAATAAAAAATAAAAAACATTATTGTGGTTTGATTCCCAAAAGAATAAGAAAAAGAAAAAAGAAAAAGTGTCGTTGTCCCCAACGACAGATGACGACAACAAAAACACAAACTAGTCGCGTCGCTGTGGTCCGTCTGAGCATAGCCTTAGACTTTGTGAGGTGCCAATACAGGCGGCAGTGTTAGATTATCAAAATTCTCAGGGCAGCCTTAAACCAGAGTAAGGCTGCCCTTAGAATTCTAGTCTGATTCTCCAGCTCTACACTCTCTCCAATTTTAATTTCATCTCCAATTTCTGTCTTATTTGAACAATTAGCCACGATTTCCCGAGCAGGACAGTACTAACAAATCAAGCATATTCAAAGTTTTCATCAGTATAGAACATCAACGTTTAATAACAATTCCACAACGTAACAAACTTTAAACAAAGCATCAATTCTTACTATAAGTTAATCTTAAGTATGGTTAATATTCAGTATCAATATAAAACTATCCGCGGAACCAGTTTAGAAACATAATCTTATGTCTTCGTAAGCAGTTACATCAACTACACACGTAAATTATGTGAAATCAGTATCAGTAGATTCGTGGAAGTCATTTATGAAAAAAATGTAAATTTCTATTTTTATTTAACACAGTACTACGAATCAACAAAAATAATAAACCTAATTAATTACTATTTTGAATGAAACTAAAAGTTTTTAATTAATTCCACTTTAATAAAAAAATTCAAAATTGATAATTATTTCTATATTTAAAATAGCATTGTCAGAATGTAGCTTCTCTTTTTTTTCATGGGCTATACTTTTGTAATTACCTACATAGTTAATTCAGCAATTTCTATAATGCAGTCTACAATCAAGTCACCAACATTGGGGGAGATCTGCTAGTACTACACACTGGCTTAGCTACAAAAATTATTTTCAGTACTCACACTGGGTCTGGGACCTTTCGCAATTAATTACGAACTAACCAATTCAAAAATGCATTATAATAATTATAAAAACTAATTTTTTTAAATTTCATTCTTAACATCTTACTTTTCGATTTATGCCTCTAGCGGCATTGGCTGATCTCTAAAAGCAAGATGAAGTAGCTTCACATGCGGATATTTGAGTAAAGACTGTTGTTCTAGTTGAGAATGAACATAATTATGACTATACTTCATGTAGGAAGAAAGGAGATAAATCCCCATAAAGCTTATGTAAGAGAAGGTTGGTGATGCTATAATAAATAAATATAAAACTAGTTTTGAAGGTAAAATAATAATTGGTGATGATAAAATCGGTTAGCACTTAAAGATATTTCTTGTTATTACAGGCATTAATCAAAATGGGAAAAACCATTAAACATTTTTGCGTAAATCCAAAAAGAGATCATCTTCTGGGTAAAATGGATGCAGATACAGGTCAATGGAATGACGGTGCTATTACAAGTTTCAATTTATAAGTGGTATCTGAAAATGCGAGTAAGAATACATTTTGAATACCATGTCCTTGTTGAGATAAAAGTGATTGCAGAGTAGTGATTATGTTTAATCTTCAGGTAGTTGGTCCTGGATAATATGCGACGGTGACATAGATCCCGAATGGGTAAAATCTCTGAATTCAGTCTTAGATGACAACCTCTTATCACTACCTTCTGGGTGGAGAGTCCAGTTCGGGCCCAACGTAAACATGTCCTGACGTAACTCCAGCTAGTAAAATAGTAAAATATGTATCAAAATTTATTTAGGTACCCATTTGACAGTAAGGAGTATCATACGTAGGAAGTTACTTGCTAGAGATTCATTTTAAGATGGATCTAAAGATTAACATGCTTCTTATTCATTGTAAGAAAAAAAGCGTACAGTTGTGCTTTCAAGGTCATGAGTTGTGAATTTGTTGACCAATATTTACGCTTTGGAGCTTACAAATATCACAAAGCCATGAGGATGCAAAAGGTCCTTAAACAGTACCAACATTTGAAAGGAATTGCAGATTTCTATAGGCAACTATGCTTAAGGTGGAATTGTACACCATTTATTTGGAGAGTTGTGATAAGCAAAATTTCCCTTGGTTTTGGTCTTGCGATTTCACGATTAAATATACACTAGCAAGACCAACACCAGGACTGAATAAACAAGAGCAAGACCAAAACCAAGATCGAGAATGCAACCAACACCAAAATGCAAGACTAAACTAGTGTGGAGAGATTAGAGAAAGCCAATCTCATTCATAAATCAACAAAAATGTTCTCTGTCAGCCAAGTGGCTTCAAAAGCATTTAGCTAATACAGTGTAACATTGATGACCTAGATATCATTCACCAAATATGGTTTGGTTAAAAAACAATATTTATTTGGTTGAATATGAATATGGATGTAGGTTCAGTCGCATAATTGATCCGTACTCAGAAAAACCCAATATAACTTACTTCAGAGACTTTATTGAGATTTCATCCTGGAATGGAGTAGAACAAACCTACGCATTCCAACGAGACTGCTTACAGGGCATTGTAGACTAAATTAGCACCTAAAGAAGATGAGTCTGGTTCAGACCTCGGACTGTCGGCTCTGTAATTTGGGGGACGAAACTGCGGAGCACATACTATGCTCATGCCCAGCTTTGGGCAGGGTAAGGTATAATATATGCGGTTTTAGTACCTTAGAGCCGAACGGCTTCAAAGAAGTATCACCAAATACAACCATGGACTTCGCCAGAAGCACAGGATTGTGAGGAGAATTGTAATCACTATGGGTGAGCCACAATAGACCTAACGAAGGTCGCAGGGGAGATGGAGAGAGGGCCACACTCACATATAACCTAACCTAACCTAAACTAGTTCATATAGATTGGACAATTACTGAAATTTACTGTGGACGAATGCTGATCCTCATGCTCGAAGATCCTGATATTTTTAAGAAATCGAGTTAACATTTGGTATCTGAATATGAAACACAGGAAATGGTTACAACAAGATGGCGCAACGAGACAAACTGTCAGGCACTTCCTACATGTCAAAGATAGAAGCGTAATCCTTTAGACTTTTTACAATTTTCAGGATATTTTTATCTAAAATACACCACGATTTTTCTTATACGTAAATCTGGAATACTCCCATTTTTCAATTTCCAGGGAAACCGCAGAACATAGTTCTTCTTGGCTTTACCCTGTTCTGTTTAACGAGCAGCAATTTTTCTTTAGTAACTTTCCAGTTTATCTCCCGTGCCCATCATTAAATAGCCCGGGTATTTTTTACAGTGTCCAAAGAGCAACATTTAAAAAATACGACGAAAGAGACAGAGGTAAAACGCACCGGCTATAAACTGGGCGTGTCGGAAAACTTTTCATTGGCCGAAAACACGGAAAAAAATGCTCGCTACTCCCTCTGCAGGAGAAAAGCGAAGCGGGAACAAACATTATTTTTGCTTGCCGCAAATTTGCGGACTAGAATAAATATTTTTGGAAGAGTAAAATGTTAAGGACTTTTCATTATACTGCAGAATATAAAGTTTTAAGGCTATTATGTTTCAACCGATTAGCATAAAGGAATATTTCAGTTAATTGGTCTTGACTTTCAGCACACCCGGCCTGAAAATTTCAGGAAATTCTGTGGAATTATGGCGGTTTTATGTAAAATACTACCCATTTTTGTTGGAAATTACTTGGTCGCGTCCTTTGTCTGTTTCAAAGGATAAATTGTACTAGGCTGGGTCTTTTGAGAATTTCAATGGTTTTTATTTTCATACATTTGTTAATTAAAGAAGCAATTCACATGACAAATGTACCTAGCTATGTTTAGAATATAATTTAACTAATTATCCTCTAGACTCTCCAATAAAATTACTACTTCATTCTCATTATTCTACATCCGCTTATTTTCAAATTTTACTACATATATCCAGTTCATGAATTTAAAAAAAATTACTGTAATTTTTAAAAGCTACTTCCCAACTAGCAAAATGGAATTCTAAGAGGACTGAATTGTCTAATCGCGATGCTTTGAGGACAGTTTGTTTTTATTAAGCCTTTTGTTGCGATAATTTTGTTTTTTAAAGAAAGTTGTTGTAATAAATGATTCTATAGTGACTTTTACAATATATGCTATAACGCATTATACGATCATTCCTTTTATAATGATATGATACCTTATAAGCAAGTTTATACGATATCAAAATATCATTTCATAAGACTTTTATACCTATTGTATAAGAGTTCTATAATATACTATATAACTAACAGCTACAACATTATAAAATAGCTTGTCTTATTAAAGCTGTATAATGTTGGTATACTAAATATTTTATAGCATTCAATTGCGTTGCTTTATAAAACACTTTTATACGTGAACTTCGAATAATATAAGCCTATCTCCTTTATAAATGTCTTATAGGATAAAACTGTGTATGACAAAATAAATTCGTTCCCAAATCTGCGTTTTACAACTGAAGTGACTTTTGCATTGAAATATCTTATTTTGTTGGGTGACACATACAGTTGAAGTATATGAATTGAGTGAGAGAGAGTTATTTTTTACCTTCCTCAATAGTCTCGACTAGTTTAAACATTATCTACACAAATTGATATGACCGACAAAACAATAACAATATCAAAATACACCACTTTGAGGTTAGGAAGCAAATGATTCTATAAAGGTTGTATAGTGCCGCTAGTCGCACACAACCACGTTGAACAACCGAATCATAACCGAATGTTACCATGATGCAGATATCTGTTCAGCCTTCTTAAACACTCTGAAGCATGGTTGTCACGTTGACCTAAAAGTTTTATAGGTGAAAGAGAATTTTAACCTATTCATTTTATGTGAACCACCATTCTAGCCACAGCTATAATAGTCAGTTTCGCTCTAATGAAAAAGAGATTTGACATTCCTCACATGGCGAATTTGTATTCAAATGCAAATGTATCAAATCGCCTTTTAGTATGTAAGTAAACTATAGTTCTCTCTTTCATTGACACATTGAATATATAATATGAATGTGATGTGAGAAACGGTTATATTGACAGTGAGTAATACCTTCAAAATATACCTAATTATTTTGATCAAATCATGCGAGCGTGGGTTTTTTTTTAATACGTGTGCTTTTTTCACTTATAATTACACGAGAGCTTTTTTTTGTCGAAGTAAACTTGACATCAATGAGAATTTTGTTGCCTGGCAATTTAACGAAAAAAACTGCCTCGGACTGCTACGGACATTCCTTGAGTTGAATTGCCTATATAATGGCAACAAAATTCGGATTATAAATGACAAGTTTACTTCAACTTAAAAAAAAGTGTGGGTTGGTCGGACAATTTATGGCCATATTCGCCGTATACTTTTGAGCTAAGCTTAAGTTGAGCTCGCTTGAAAGCAAACAATTTCGTATTGTTAAGCGAGCTTAAGTTTTAGCTCAGCTTAAAAGTATACGGCGAATACGGCCGTTAATGAATCGCGACATTTCCACAAATAAGATACTTTTCTGACAACGCAAGTTTGAGAAAAATTGAAATACTGTTAACAATGCTGGTTGTAATGCTTTCAAAAGTTATGTTCCGTTTTGTCTCTAGAAAAGTTAGGGCAAACTTTTTTCGCTGTCATAATGACAAACACCGCAACTTATGGCATTTTTAGTGCATGAATTAAATTTTCCTTCAAATAACAATGCCATGGTGATATGAGCTACTTTCCAAATTAAAAAACGTGCTTTATAACGTCTTCATACGTGGTCGTAGGGTAAATATTATGAGATTTGGCAACCCCTACTTTTCGCGAATCTCAATATGATTATTACTTGTCAGGTTAGTTGTATAGTGCCTAAATAATCGTCGTTATAAAACAGTTATCGTATACCGTTCCATTTTACAATAAAATATTGTTTATGGCATTTCTTTGGGACAAAATTGTTGTATTATAAATCGCCATGTTTAAATAAGCAATTCTTGTACCGCTATCACCGCCATTATGATCAATTGAGTTGGAAACATGAAACTATATTGAAAAATGTGACTTTATCATTATTTAGAGAATTATATTGTGGAAGAATATCCATATGAAGTGATAAACTATGGAAATCATGAAAAAAAAAGTATTTTAAGATTTTCTATTTTATCTACTTGAATCTCAACCAGAATTGAAGCGCTTCATTTTGTTGCTAAAAATATACCTATAATCTATCAGTAAAGTTTGCTGCGCATTAAGATTTGTGCTATCAAACCATTCAAATGAAATTATTATTTTACTATCGATGTCCGCCCAAACGGACCAAATCGTTTTGATAAGTCTCCATTTCTACAAATGAAATGTAGGATGCACGTTCAAATTGAAATATAATTTGGTTCTGATATTCTTCACTAAAAAATAAAATGCTCTTATGAACTGCTAGATGACAAAATGTTTCCATTGTGCTCGAAATAACAGCATTATGAAAAAATATATTGCATTATACAACCATTTTGTAAGACCTTCATAGTTCCGCTTCAATCCCATTTTATAGATGTGACTACATGACACACTATTAAATCATTTTATAGTAGCTGTATAAATGATTATAAAACAGTCGATTAAGTGTTGTATAAATGTGTATTAAACAGTCATATAAGAGTTGTATAACTTTTAATAGAACTGTTATACAACCAAACAGTTGTATAAAAATGGGCCCTTTTTAGTTGTATAAGGATCATTTAATTGTTTTGTAGACCGTTATAAGAATTTCAGTATCCTATAAGATATATCTTGTAGCTGTTTATACAAACCTTATAGAATATGTCTTGCTAATTGTGCGTTTAATCATATTGTTAATATTGTCAATAATAAAAAGTCCCTTTCCTAATTATTATCACTACATACACTAGCTTTTTCATAGTTAAACGTGGCAATATCGAATGATTTCGACTACATTCCTTTCAGATAAACTTACCAAAGTATACTTCTCGTGCTACATGCCACGACAGACATTGTATTACACTTTTAAGTTAAACGGGGTTGGGATATTTGCACGATATAACCAAACTTTCTGGTTTGTAATCACTTGTAGACCAGTGAAGATATCATAACCCCGTTTAACTTACAAGTGTAATTCAATTCTGGCCCTAATTTTTCACTAGTTTGAGTAAATATAGTGGAGTAACGTTTTACCAAAATATGGGACAAATCGAAATTGATGTTCAAAAGTTATGATCGAAAGAAATATCAGTAAAAATTCGCAGCTCCCTCTATATTATGGGAGCAGACACTTTTTAACGGTCTCCATAGAAAGTAGGAGTATGAATATTTCCTCATGACTCACCCTATATGTACAAACACATCTCTGTATCACAGTGCTTGTTGTAATCATAAATCTTATGCAACCAAACAAACACCGTCTAATGAACGTAGATGCTTAGAGCCTCTAGATAGAAAGTATTATCGTTTAATCACGTTCTCTTATCTTTTGATCAAAGAGGATTACCGTTAAAACGAAAGTTTCAACTCAAAGCTTTTATTTAAAGCTCTCGAGCTCAATCACCGTCGTAGATTTTAACCGGAGGAATCTTTTACTGGAATCGAAGCTTTTTAATACCGTGAATAAACCTTATCGATGACTAATTTTGTACAAAAGATTATATAAAGCGGTTTACTTTGAATTTTAGGGGAAAAATTGGATTCTTTATATTCCGGATTACGTAAAAAGCACAGAAATTGATAAAGGGAAATTGTAGATTTATACATGCTATTATTTCTTTCATTTTTATCTTCATAAATGTCAAAATTATGTATTTTTTATATTTGCTTTTACATAAAAACTGTTGTTTAGCTAATAACAGACATTTATTATTTAAATAAAAAGAAGTATATTGAGGACACTTTTCACTAAACCACGTTAGATTTTAATAAACACACTTTTAATTTCTTTTTTTAATGCATTTCGCAAAGTAAAAACCCTTTTGAAACCTTTGAAGTGTATATGGAGATGCTTTTGTGATGAGGTTAGCAAAAATATGCGAAAAAAGCAAACAAGCTTCAGGCTAACCTGAAAGTTAATTTGTATGTCAAAAAATCATTTTGGTTAATTCTGTGTAGGAAATTATGAGATAACTTCAGTTATTTTATAAGCGAAGGTTATTTAATGTTATTATGTTCTAGCAGAACATCGAGAAAAAAAGTTTAAATCAATATTTACTTATTTACGTCTAATAGTCGCGAGAAGTTTATAAACCAGAAACGATAGATATTAGAAGGTTTAATTTATTTCTTTCTGAAGCTCCAGGAGCTTTTTAACCTAGTGAAGAGGAGGTCGTGATAACCTTTTTGCTTCTGGGCTCAAACAAAACTGGCTGGTATCTCAATTGCCACAAAAGAACTAACCAGAAAAGGGATTTCTGGCAAAAGCATAACAATCTGCACTGATAGTAGACAAGCCCTATTAGCCTTAGACAGACAACGTGTTATATCGTGGCAACTACTAGAGTGCCACCAAGATTTAGCTAACGCCTCGGCAGATAACAATATTATTCTTAGGTGGGTTGAAGGGCACGACAAGTGTAAAAGTAATCGCATTGCCAATTCTTTAGCCAACGAGGCGGCTGGACTAAAAATTTTAGGGCCCAGTGACACCTACGGCCTAACGACTTCGACAATTGCCAAACATTACACCCATGCTCAATCCCTTGAGAGATGGGAAGAAATCAAAGGATGCAGTCTTGCCAGGATCACCCTGGGCGACCCTGGGAAGCTGGCGCCGAAGAAATATTTGGGGATGACCAGAAAAAACCTACACCTCCATACTATGGGGCTAGTGGACACACCTCTATGCAGGATGTGTGAACTGGGAGATGAAACTGTCAGGCATGTCTTATGCGAGTGTTCGGAGTTATCGTCAATAAGAAAGTGTGTGTTCGGTGAATCTTGGCCTACACCTGCCGATATAAAGAAGATGTCTCCTAGTGACCTGTCCACCTTCCTGGGAAGGACAGGATGGACGATGACCTAAGAGGACAACTCCTCAGGAGGATGTACTATGGGTCACATGTGGCCTAAGTGCTGTGAGTCTACACTCACCCTCCATACTCTACAGATACAGAACCTTTTTGCTTGTTTTTAGACTAGAGTAGATTTCATATTTTTTAACTTCGTCCCTTTGGGATACCACAAAAAGGTATGGGACCAATAAAAGAAGAATAAGCTAGCTTCTATGTTCGCGAGACCTGGCTATCAGATGCAATAATTATTTTATCTGAATTGAGGAGTTTTTTGTGGTTTTGTAGTACTCTTGAGCACAAGTTGGTGCGAAAATTAATATTAAAGAGTCTGCCAGGAAGCTTGCATGTAAGTATCGCATTTCCAAGGACAAAATTTTCGGGGGAATTGAACAGAAATAGTTGAAAATGCTGAAAATATACTGAAAACCAGTTGGAACGGATACTACGTTGTTGTCAGCAATTAAGACGGATCAGTTTTGCAAACAACATAGTCAGGCGAAAAAACTTGCGTCTTGCGATTTGCTGATCATAAATACACTAGCAAGAAAAAGACCAAAACCAAAGTGCTAGACTTAACTGAAAACTGCAAGTTTAATTTTAAGTAGGATGAATGAGAAAATTCGTCTTCACTTCAATATATGTTGTTGATAGTTTATAATTATACTTTATACCTATTGAAAGATTCGAAAAATGTTCCAAAACGACATAAGTAGTAAATAACAAACTTGGAATATCAAAAACTGCTGCACATGGTTGTTCATCTCGGTGGATTCAAATTAAACATCACTCCAACTGGAGACACGTGCCAAAACAGAAGCACAGTAAACTTCTGGTCAAAGAACCCTCGGAGACTCCTAGGACTGGAGCATCCAAGGGAGGATATCCTCCAAGAAGGACCTAGTGAAAAGACTGTTGATCCTGAAAATGGCTACTGGTCTATTCACATAAACGGCATAACCAAGGGTACAAAAACCTAAAGGCTGAGGTGCCGAGGACTCTTACTCCGACTGATGGTGCCGAACTGATCAATCATCAAGTAACAAACTTTTTGAGCAAGACCGTTCTGTATCTGTAAAGTAAGGAGGGTGAGTGTAGGCTCACAGCACTTGGGCCACATGTTACCCATTGTTCATCCTCCCGAGGAGTTGTCCTCCTGGGTCATAATCCATCCTGTCCTTCCCAGGAAGGTGGACAGGTCACTAGGAGACATCTCCTTTATATCGGAAGGTGTAGGCCAAGACTCACCGAACACACACTCTCTTATTGACGATAACTCCGGACACTCGCATAAGACATGCCTGACAGTTTCATTTTCCTGTTCACACATCCTGCATAGGGGTGTGTCCACTAGCCCCATAGTATGGAGTTGTTTCCTCAGTTGACAGTGGCCAGTCAGAAATCCTGCTGCTAATCGTAGGTTTTTCCTGGTCATCGCCAATTATTTCTCCGACGCCAGCTTCCTAGGGTAGCCCAGGATGATCCTGGCAAGACTGCATTCTTTGGTTCCATCCCATCTCTTAAGGAACCAAAGAATGCAGTCTTGCCAGGATCACCCTGGGTGACCCTGGAAAGCTGGCGTCGAAGACCGTTACCAAGACTGTCTCGATATCGGTCTTGGCTCTTGCTTCGCTCAACTCTAAAACAATAGAATCATGGCGTTGGCAAATGCTCTACTCTTCATAATTCAGAGATGAAGGGAACTGATGAATTTCTCACCGACAACATAAAAAACTGTCCAGACAATGAAAAATATCAAACACAGTGGTACTTCACTGGCAAAATTTTGGTTTGGTGCGCAACTTATTCAATTCTCCATGTAGGGACAGAGTACTAGTACCTACTAGTCTAATTTTTGTCTACGAGCATTATGATGGACACAAATCCTCTTGTCATCATGCATGACAAACTTAAAATTGACTAAACGTTCATAAATATCAAAAAACATCAACTTCCTTGACCTACCCCAGGCTCGTAGTGTGGGTAGATTCCACAAAGTAACGGTCCAAACAGTAAATTCAATTATTATTATTATATAAATTTCCAAAGGATAACTCATTTTCTCTAATTTCGATATCTAATGATTCTTATTTTTTCATTATAACCAATTAACAAACCCAATTAGATTCTAAAAACTCCCGACAACAAAATCATATGCTGCAAAAACAGCGTAGAACGTCAAAAGTTTCCAACGAAACAAAAAAGTAGAAAAATACCCAAAAAGAAAAAAAACAACTTTGATACGTCACCGGGGTCTACACATGGAAGCTGAATATATGTATGTTTGTTCAGAGTTTTAAAAACGCGCATTGCAAAAACAATAATACTCAATCAATGCGATAGCAATGAGCCAATAACCAAATGGACGGGGACGTTACATTTAAGGGTAGGGGTTAACGTGACAACCCTGTTTACAAATGTAACGATTGATTCTTCAATGTTGTTTGAACCACACTGATATGTCCACGCTCGTTTCTAGTGTCCTATGGGAGTGTTAAGTGACAGTTCTTTTATAGAAATCGGAAGTGACTACCATCTTATATAACAAGGTTAGTTATCTCTTTCGTTCGCATGTTTTTATCGATTTTTTTAGTTGACAGCTACAACGCCATCATCGTTTTTAACCCATTAAAACATTTTTTCACTCACTTACCTGTTTGTTACTATTATTATTATCAATAGATTGTTATTTTAAAATAATATACGTCAAAATGTTTAATTTAAATTCAAAACATTTTCCCACGTGAAGATTTTTTATTTTATTCAACAAAAAACTATTTAAATAAAGAATTATTTAATAAGAATTCAGTAAAGTTTGTTTATAAAAATTCGTATTTACCGCCATGTTTAAAAAAGTGGGATTTAAACGATGCGTAGAGTCATTCACGCGGCTACTTCGATCAATAAGAAGGCATGTTCAGAAAAGTATGTGGTGGGCTTTTAAAACTCGCAGGCAGCATCCATTATGGTCTTGTTTGTTAGAAAATAAAATGGCACTACTCGATGGATATTCAACGTTTAAAAATAGTTTTTATGGTAGAAAAATTTTGTTGTAAACGAGATTTATATACAACTCTACACATATTTTTTAATAATTAGAAGCTCCTTGAACCCTTAAACATTTAAAAACAATTTTTTTTTAGTAAAAAAGGCATTATTGCAAATAATACTTCATTGTGGCTGCATACAATCTAAATTTTCACACTTATCCTCAAATGTGTAACAACTGAAAACGCTGGTATATTATATAGTATGTCAAGTTGCAATGAACCAGAACTTGTGAACGAAAATAAAGCGTAAAAACTGTTTCTGGAGTAGAGAGGGGGAAGTAAAGTGACATGGATACTGTACTCCCATCAAACCTCTATGTACTATCAACAAATTTTAATGACAACCGTCACTTGTCATACGCCACGGTTAAAAAATGATTCCCAACGGTATAAAAGTAACACTATCTATCGTGCGCTCCGATAACTAAACTTCAATTTGGATAAAAAGCATCAAGTTGTATGGCGTCAAAATTCTCCAATTCAGTCCCATTATATACTCCATATTCGAATGTTTTGGTTACCCACCTTCTACCATGTTTCAATCTTTAATTTGTTTACAATGTGGATACAAATGGATTGAGATATGAATAATATGTTCAGAACTATGTTATGGCTTACTATTATTTAATAGTTTCATACAATTTCGATAACGAAATTAAAATTCATACTTATTAACAAGTTTTTTGCGCGATCGATCTTTTTTGTTTATTTACAGCATCGGTTGTCAGGACGGTAGGTTGTGTTTACTGGTTTCTAAGTCTAACCCGTAGGTATAGTATATTACATAACGTGTGCGGAAAGTGACATTTTTCACACAAGTTTACCCACGTTTACCCACGAGTAATGTAAAGTATTTTTCCTACGATCACGTGATAATTTCACCAAATAATGTGTAATCAATATCTGACATAATAATACACCAAATGTTCCTATTAAAGTCAACATAATTGATTTCAAAATCAACAATAACTATCAATAGTGACAAAAATTCAAGTAGTTTGACTATATAATAGGAATAAAGGTCACTTTCCATAGAACTAGACAGTGCGAGATATGTCACTTTCCTATGTGATCGTAGGAAAAGTGATTTACTTACCGTTCAGACGTCGGTAAATTACTTGCCGACGTCTTTGCCCTTCATACATTTAAGTAGTCCTATATAATATATTACTTCATTCATTACACAAAAGGAACAACAAAAAATAGGAAGATTTAAATTTTTTTAACGAACAGAACAATAAAAAAAGTGATGAATAATGAATTTCACCAAAATGCAAATTATATTTTGTCATTTCGTTCATTTCGAAGAAATTTAAATTATTTCATTCGAGTTTCGAATATTTCAATACGATCGCGCAAAAAATGGTATAAGCATCTCGAACGTTAAAACAACCCGTTCTTAATACTTAATATACTATTATTTACTGTAGGTATTTCTTCAGCATTCAACCTTTTATACATAGATTTAGCAATGCGGTCAGAATATCCCGTTTGGGATCACTCTCAGGATTTCTTAGCTCTGAAATTTGTGCAGTTGTCCTTTTTGATATCTATAATAATTGCTTTACATACGATGCCTTCAATGGAAGTATGTACTGATCTAACTCTTTTGTTGCTCTGGATGTTTAGCACATTGAATAACCCAATTTTCGCTTCACCCATTATCACCAGATGTAACTGGGTAATGCCAAATATTACATCTTATGACATTCAAGCAGGTAAGTATTTACACTATGCTGGCTCTCATTATAATGTCGTATTCTGGCCTTCTAGTATAATAACCCATTCTATTAAGCCGCTGAAAAGCTCTTTGAACTGTACAACGGCTAGTACCCAGCACTTGCGTGGTGCCTGGTCTATCCGCTACTTTTTAAAAAATGATTAATCCGTGATTATCCCGAATTAATAACTGTCCGAGATATTTAACAGACATCACAATTTAAATCTCATTACCACAAGGGATAATGGTCCGTTTCCAATTAAGACTCTGATTTTCATGTATGGCACTATGTTTTGGTGGGATCTAAATTTTATCCCACCTACATGATCTCGAAATAATATTTCAATTAGATTCTACATCTGCAGACTATGCTGCTGTAGATAAAATTATAATGACGAGTCTCCGAATAGAGAGAAAAAGTAACCTAATTCCACAATGTTGCCTTCTAAAAAAGGTATACCAAATTTAGAACAACTAAATGTGAAAAATAAGAGTAGGCTCAGGATGTGGAGTCTACTCCAAATCACTAATCCTGAAAAATGAGTAGGCAATGGGAAAAAAATACCAGCGTGGTTCAAACAAACCATAATAATCAGCACTGACGGCAGACAAGCTCTATTAGCCTTGAACAGACAACGGGATACATCAAAACTAGTATTAGTGCCATCAAGATTATCCTGACGTGGGTTGAAGGGCACAACCTCCTGGTAACCGCATTGCCAATTCTTCAGCTAGGGAAGCGGCTGGACTAAATATTTTAGGGCCCAGCGACACCTGAGGCCTGATGACTTCGGGCTTGTTCACTAAAATTTTTAAATCATTTTTAACTGTCGTAAAACAAAGTACTAAGGATAAAAATATGATTCTGAAAATTTCATGTCAATAGAATATGTCGTTCTCCCAATACAACCAATTAAACAAGCATACCGTAGCGGGGCGAAGACTATGACTGTGACGTCACCGCATATGAAAGTTAATATGCACAAACAGCTGGCGCCGAAGAAATACTTGGCGATAAACAGAAAAAGCATATCCTCAACAGTAGGATTTTTGACTGGTCACTGTCAACTAAGGAAATACCTCCAATGGGGTTAGGGGACACACCTCTAAACAGGATGTGTGAAACTGTCAGTCATGTCTTATGAGAGTGCCCGGAGCTATCGTCAATGAGAGACTGTGTGTTTGGTTAGTCTTGGCCTACCACTGCCGATATAAAGGAGATGTCTCCTAGTGGCCTGTCCACCTTCTTGAAAATACATGATGGACGACAACTTCTCGAGAGGACGTAAAAAAGTTACATGTGGCCTTAGCGCTGTGGGCCTTTACTCATTCTCCCTACTCTATAGATATAGATCTAACGAATTATTTTTTTTTTTTTTTTTATTTATATGTATTTAATGTCGCCCGAACCACTTAGGTTATAAGCGACAACTGTTATAATTCTTTTAATGAAACATTTTAAATTTAAATGTCTTTCATGTTAATCTCTTTCAAAAACTTAATAATATTGTCCACGTTGTTATTGTCTCTGAGTATGTCGGGTATTTTCTGTGCAAAGTTGAATTTATTTCTGGTGTTGTTAAATTTTTGGCATTCCACTAAAATATGTTTTACTGTTATGTCGGTTTGGCATGTATCACAATATGGGATGTTGTCTTTTGTGATAAGATGTAGATGTGTGTGGCGAGTGTGGCCGATTCGAAGGCGTGAGAGTATCACTTGCTTTTCCCTTGATGGTAGAAACGAATTATATTTCGTTCGAAATCAATATGTATTTCAATATTAATTGAGTTTAAAGTTTAAAGCGGCAGAACATAGTAATTGACAGCAGTAATCGAATGACATAATGCAAAGAAACTTCTCTGTATCAGCACTTTGTCGGGTGGAAAACGATTTTAATAATAGTTGAGCTATAGTTGAGTGTGGGTAATTAGATTGTTGTGTAATTCCCCTGTATATAAATAAAGCTATCAACGATTTTGAAGCATTTTGTTTTGTTTTAATAAAGTCCGCATTGTTCCATCGTCCCACGAAATCATCCGAAAAATAATTCCATCAAACGAATGATTTATTCTGCATTATTTTTCTGACGGAATAGTCAAGCGTACAAAAACCCTGTACCATTGTGTATTTTGCAATAACCAGCGCGAACTAGATTGAATGTAGAGCTGGCAGAAGCGTTAAAAGAGTATGAAGTCTGGTCTATGCGAGGTCATAAATAACCAGCTCTGAATAATAAATGATAGGGTCATTATGAAACCTGTTATCAGTTGACTGTGGGCTTTTGCAAAGAATTGCAAGTTTGGGAAGGGCAGTAAAAAATCAATTCGCTACCAAAAACTCACCGGGCATGCTCTGTTCTGTTTAAATATATTCCC